>LPNX011161773.1:404474-454145 GCA_001517045.1 Pseudotsuga menziesii
GGCACTGGATTGTTGGAGGGTTTCATTAGGGAACTGGTACGAGCTCACATTGTACTCTCTGATCAAGAAGATACTCTGGTATGGGATGCAGATCCGGCGGGTGCTTATTCTCCAAAGGCAGGGTATTTATCTCTAAGTGCAGAAGCAGAAAATAGGGAAGAAGTCTGGTGGTGGAAGCCATTGTGGAAGCTTAAATGCCCTGCAAAAAACAAACTGTTTATGTGGTGCGTGCTAAATAACAAAGTACCTACGTGGGAGGTGCTTCAAAAATGATCCTTTCAAGGGTCGGGCTGGTGTGTCTTGTGTAAAAAAGAAATGGAAACCAATTACCATTTGTTCTTATCTTGCTGCTTCTCTAATGAAGTTTGGAAGGAAGTCTCTTCGGTGGTTGGGGTCAATTGTCAGTGGGAAGGGGACTCAATTGGGAGTGCTTGGGATTCCTGGTGGAGAAGGACTCCACAAAAGCAACTAAAAACGTTGCCACTGCTGGTCATCTGGGGTATTTGGATTGCACGCAACAAGGCAATATTCAAGGATTTACCAAGTACGCCGGCGATAACTGGGGTGATGGCTGCGGGTTTTTACAATTCTTTTCCTGTTCATATAAGGGCGACCAGAGAACGAAGGCTGTTAGAAGTGAATATAGACAGATCTTCTCCGTGGGTATTCTTTGATGGGGCAACACAGAACAATATGTGCGGTGGAGGCGTTGTTCTTCACTTATCTGAAAACCATTTTTATGTTTTGTCTATGGGACTCGGGGGGGGCACCAATAACTTTGCTGAGTTATTCAGCCTTAAACTACTTCTGATGTCCGCCTTAGAGAAAGGCTGTACTGTTCTAAATTTTATGGGAGACTCTATGAATGTAATAAACTGGATCAATCTTACCCAGGAGTGCAGGCACATGAGACTTGCACATGTTATTTTATCTATTCGACAGCTGCTTCAGCGACTTAATACTTTCACTTGCAGGCATGTCTACAGGGAAAACAACAAAGAAGCGGACAAAGCTTCCAAGGAAGGGCTCCAACTGGCAGAAGGCATTTGGTTGGTGAAAGAAATGGTAAATGGCAGACAGTAAGCCTTTTATCATAGGCCGTTCATTGAACTTTTTTGAATCTTGGCCGAATGAATAGAACGCGGCTGATGTTTATCCTCAGTATATAGCTCTTGTTTTTATCTTAGATCATCTTCTTGAAATCGATATGGATATATCGCTCGATATTATATATCATTATGACAGACTGTATCTAAATGTCTTATTATTCAGATGGCTCGGATGCTGATTGTGAACCTGGCTGTGTTAAACAACACCATATTTTTGATGTTTTTGTGAAACAGCTCATTGTCTTTGAACATATCATCATGGAAATGCATGTGCGTATGCATATGTAGAAATCCCCTATCCGGAGATACTTTAGTCCCTCTCTTAGTACCAATTTTTGGTCTTCAGAAAGTCACTTATAAGTGAACATTAAGAATGTAATTTTGATCCCGAAAGATGAATGAAATTACGCTTTTTTTCCTTGGAAAAAAAAAAGTGTATACCTGCTAGATAGAATGGTTTTATCAATATTTAATAGCAGAATGAGGACAAATAAAAGAGTGTAAGTATCGCTCCACCACTCGAATATAGGAAGACTTTAATTTACAAAATGATCAACTATCGCTCAAGGATTCACTTAAATGATGAAATGAAAGAAATAAAGTCATAATGTCATCATTGCAAGAGAGCAGAAATTTCAACCAAGAAGAATTTAAATCCACAACTTGTAAAGCAAATGATCACCAAATAATCTTCCATAATAACCAAGTCAAAGAGAAGGCGATGCAAAAGTCAAGGATCCAAACAAGAGATTATCAAACAACTAGTTAAATCAAGCAAAAATAAAATAAACTAAGTATTTACAAAAGCGCTAATAGGGATCTTTTTATTTTGTCAAAATCAATGGGAGTTGTTGGGGTGCCAACAAATGGCGACATGCTGGGCGAAGCAGTTATCTCTACATGTTTTAGCTAAAGGTTATAGATATAGGAAAGATTAAATTTGTTTCTCTCTCTCTCTCTCTCTCTCTCTCTCTTTTTTAAATATATAAATTATATCTTTGATTCAAGACTACTATCCTGGCTTGGTAACCAGCTATTGATAGCATCATTCACAAGAACTGCCAGAGATAAACAAGCCGGCTCGTGATGAGACCTCCTGTCCCTTGATCTTATGACCAAGAGCCATCACCCTGGTGATCAGAAATGATGTTATCCCTGACAGGGCTGATGATCATGATTAGGTCGGCTCGTAATGAGACCTCCTATTCTTCAATCAAAGTTTAGTTTAGTTTTAAAATTTTTCTAATGGATGAAAAACAAATCCAGATAATACCCCTATAATAACATGGAAGGCCTACAGATGACTAATGCCATTGATTTATAAAGATTCTAAGAGAAAAGCTTCCCAACAAGTTAACTTGCCTAGCTAATGATATCATTCTAAAATAAAGTCCAAGAATAATAATCGTGAGTTCAACTGACTGATTAGCTAAGTTCATAAGAAATCTTTCAAGGCTAGGAATGATTCAGTCACAGTAAGAACATTTGATATGGTAAGAAACTCCTTACGATGGTTTCCCTTAAAAACAAAGAAGAAAATCAAAAAGCTGAAGAATATTAAATTCACTACTGAAACCAATCAACCAAACAAATTTTAAGACAAAATCACTAATTGAACCAAAACACCCAAAAAAGCTAGAATCCGATCAAATCCAAAATTCAACCAAAAGGTATGTATTGAAATCCAAAAGAAAAATTAAAAATTTATCGAAACTTTAACTGAGAGTCGAAGATGGTTAACAAACTCAAAAATCAAAATTCAAGATATGATTACTTTTTATATGATGAGCTATACAAAAGAACATAAAAATCATAAAATTATGACATACATAAGAAATAACGACAAATCTCCTAAAATTAAAATTGACCACAATATAAAGATTTAAGTTTAAATAAATGTCAATATAAAATAGAAAATAGGAGATGCAAATATGTATGTCAAAATGGTGATTTTTACAAAAAGTATAGTATCATAAACTTATTATTGATGTAAAGTTTCGAAAATATTTGAATGTTGCAAAATCGTTCAATTCTTAGAATATTTCTTCATTCTTTTAGGACTCATTTAATTAATCGGTGAGAAGATTGAGTAAGTCGAATCCTTCTATTCATCATTATTTATAAAAGTAAAAATGAAAAAGTTTAAGTTGTATAGTTTTGTGAGAATAATTACAAAGTGAGCAAGATGTAATGAACTCTTTGTTTTGAAAAACAAAAATAAATGAAAAATCTAAAAGAAAATGGTCATAACAAACTCTTCTAAATCAAAGATAATCAAAAGAAATAAAGAAGACTTGTAAGAAACCAATTATTTCAAAAAGCAAGATCTCAAAATCTAGTCAATATGTACAAGGTTGAGGTGATAAGAAATTCAATCATCTAGGTCTCAAAAGTGAAAACGAAAAGCAATCAAGTGAAACCAAACTCAATATTAATTTCTTTTGATGTGCAAATCATTATTAATTCCATGTCACAAACTAAGCATCATAATCGAATGAAAGAATATTTTAAAATCGAAGATCAACACATAATAATATTTTACACAGATTTAATTGATCTGAAATTATAAAATAATTTTCCTATGCTCAATTATATTTATCTTAATTTGTGGTTTATCAAAATAAGACTTTTCCTTAAATTATAAATATGGCAAGTATTTATAGGAAAGCCTAAGTTATTAATTTTGAAAAATGATTGATTACAAAATTTAGAGAAATATTCATCAAAATAATATTTATGAGCAAAATTAGGATTTGGCATGAATGATTTAGAAATTTCAAGGAATTGATTTAGCAAACTCATTTCAAGAGAAAATCAAAATTTGAATGATAAAAGAAAAAAAACCATAAGGCTAGTCTACACATTTTAAATAAATTGATGAATGTCACTGTTAATAATTTAAATATAGTCTAAAAGTGTATAATTAATGACATCATCCACAATCATGTAAAATAACCTAATGATAGATTTATCATTACTGAATTATTGTAATTTTATGATTTCTCACAATTAATACCAAAATTCAATGCTTCACAGTTTAAAAGATAAATAACAAGTATACAAATTTTGAAATGGAAATAAGATAAAGAATTCACTTCCCTGATGTAAGGCCATACTCGTATTCCTGCATTCCCAATTGTATCACTTGCTTCAAAACGCTTTCTAACTTGTCAATCCAACCAAGTGTACCTGACCAAAAATTAAGTAGAGATCAATCTATCCTTAGCAGAAAACTATTGAGCTGATTAATAAATATATACATTCTTATATTTACTACTATGTGTGAAATCAAAACTAAAAACTAAGAAGTAAAGAAAAAGAAAAGAAACTACTCTATCTTATTCCTAGTCAAATATTCAATCATAATCAGGTAAAGTCAAAAAGCCAATGAAGCCATTGAAGCATTTGTAACCCTGCAAAATAAAACATATCAAATATTAATAATGTGAATTGAAATGCTTCATACTGAAAAATAGAAAGTATTAAATTAGAACTTATATTTACAAAAGAAAGAAGAAGATGACATGAAAATCTTTTAAAATATGACTCTTCCAACCATGCATAAACTGGGTCATAAAAAGAAGATTGGAGGAGATCTGAAACTCATGAAGATTCAATGGAATGTATGATAGCAAGTTCATCAGGATAGTAATCAAAAAGTGGCATGTCGAGATTATGATCAAAGGATCCAGGAAAAGTTAAAGTAGAGGATATATTTTGTAAGGAAGTATCATCATCATAAATTTGAAAATCAAATTTTGACACTACCTTAGAGTAAGCATTTTCCCTTTGAAATTCATGAGATTTTGACAATTCGATTAATTTACAATTGAAAAGATTAGTATCGCCAACATTATAAGAAATGGTTTTATCTTCTAACTTAACTTCTTCAATATTATTGTATGCATGAGATTCACGAGCGATATTTATAAGATTATTTTCCTCGTCAATATCTTGAATAGAAATATTTTCCTCATTCTTATACAACAAATCACTTTGCATAGGAACTGACCATAGTGTTTGTATATTAGTATCTGGACTTGAACTATAATCAGTAAATAGATCCGGATATAAAGCATGATAACTTTCCAAATGTTGAAAATTAGATGTTCCTGTGTGGAAAGGACAATCTTGATTAACTGACTCAAAAGAAAAATCATTATCCATATTTTGATTTGTTGATATATTTTGTGAAGGAATGAGATAATTTTGTTCAATTTGAGAAGAAGAAAATGCAAAATCATGATTTATGCAATGATCATTCAAAGATTCGGTTTTAGGTCCTAAAATCACCGATTCCTTTTCGACTACAATTGTTTGAACAAGAGAAAGACTTTTTAATGTAAGCGTCGAATTTAAATTCTTTTGTTCTTGAAATTGTATATTAGAAGATCCTAAGATTTGTTGATGTTCAACGATTTTAGTGTCAGAATTTGGATCAATAAAATTAGACCTTGAATCAATATTAACTGATGAAGTGATGCAACCATCAACATGTGTATCGTCAATTTGAAGCTCATCATTATTTGTTTGATCATGTAAAGTTAAATGAGAATTAAGAGATAAAAATAAATTTGTTATTTCTTCTGCAGAAAGTTGATCTTTCTCATGAAATCTAAAATGCATTGACATAAATCTTGAAAAGAAAGTACTAGTAGATTCACCTTCTTGTTTGCGAAGATTTCCAATCTCATACCTCAACGCTTGATAATTATAATCCTCATGCGCATCAATAAACACCTCCATGAAATGTTTCCATGAATGAATGGATTTAGCCGGTAACATTTCGAACCAGCCTCGAATTCTTTTTTTGAAAGTGACAGTAAAAAGCTTGCAAATCTTACTCTCACACACTATACGATAATGGGTACAAATATCTATAAATTCAATGAGATGTTTCGAAGCAGTCATTTTACCTTCTCCATCCAAACTTAACCTTTGCAAGAGATTTACTGCACTTTCAGAAATACCTCCAGCATACCCAGACATGCTGAAAGCATGTTCTAAAACAGTAATAGGAGCCATTTTAAAATAAATCAAAATTTAAAAGAAATAGCTCAAAAGGGCTTACTTGCTGATCGACCCTCCTTCTAGCGCCATTTGTTGGCCCGATTTTCTGAATCTAGGCCAATAAGGAGGTTTTTTCCACACAATCAGCTTAAAGCAGCATCCGGTGTGTTTGAATTAACAAAACCTCGCAGATTATGGTCCTGCTACCAGCTAGTTTGTCTCTTAATGAGAACTTAAAACCAGCAAAATCTAACCTATTCTAATATTTATTTTATCTAAATAATTTAAACTATCTAAACTATCCTATGGTTGCTTTCTTAAGGAAAGACTCAAATTTTGAAGAGTTTTCTGAATGTGAATACTTATACAAAGTATGCAAATTGATTTAACAGCTACTAACTAAAATATATCAAAATAAAACTTAATCTAGACTATTCTATATGTCCTATCTCAGCTATCTCAGCTAAGACCGTATTTAAAGACTAGATTAATTATTAATTAATAAAAGATTAACAGAAAGACTAGAACACAATTTAAATAGAAATATTTAAATAATGAATACTAAGTCATTCTGTAGAAACAACAAAATAATTGAAAATAAACAATTATTCCAACTTTCTGCAATTAATTAACAATTAATTTTCAATATAGCTATTTGAACTTATAGATAATGTCTACTAGAAATTCATTGTCAAAATACAAGTGATATTTTAAATAGACAGAAGAGTATATTATTACAGATTAAGTTTATAGTAAACATACTAATAAACAAAATTATAACAATATATTTGTCCAATATGCGATATTGAATTGATCAAGTGCAAATTATATAATCAAACACACATATATCAAAGCATAATGTGTTAATCATAAAATAGAAGTTAAGATGCTGAAAAATATGTATAATATATCCAAAAACAAAATACCAGTAATGGCATCAGTCTGTAGATGTCCAGTTGTATTCAAATCCAAAGTTTCAACTTCAGGAATGAAATGACACCGGCAAAACAATATACTTCCAGTATGTTCTCTTCAAAAACACTCCATCATCGCAGAGAAATACAACAGAGTCCTCAGAAAACAAAGTTCTTCATCTCCATCGATCTGCCCTGTCTGGCAGCAGCATTTACAGAACAGAGAAAACAAAACTTCCTTCGCTCTGTCACGCGCCCCCACTCTACCTGCAAACATCAAAATTTTACAAATAGAAATAGAATCCAAGGATGAAACTCCCTCTCTCTGCCCTGTTTAGCCCTACCTTCCATCAGAGAAGCATAATAGAGTCTTCAGAAAACAAGTTCTTCATCTCCATCGATTTGCCCTCTCTGGCAGCAGTATTTCCAGACTCTGTCCCCTCTCCTTTGGCAGTCGAATCTCCATCCTTTATATAGGCGATCAAGAAGATAACCATCTCCACATTTGGTGCTTACAGCTGGTCGTAAAAAACGTTTCCTGGAAAAATCTGGTTGAAACAGGCCAGAAAATATCCTCGATCCTTCACAATTTCTAGAAACGGCCTGCAATGGAAGGTAAATCGGCCCATTTTTTAAGTGGGTTTTTAATGGTTTTAGCTAATTCGTCACGGTTTATCCGCAACCCTTCGTGCAAAAACCTGTCTTTTACTGGTGCGCGATTTGGTTTTTTAATTTTCTGTTAAATGTCTTGCAATAGAATTTTCTGTTATATCTCCTCCAACAAACCTTTCTCAGAAGCAATATCATCTCTGTATATAAACGGATTCTTTTGTTGTGCAAAGCTGGTATATAATCTCAACGTTTTTCTCCTTATTTGCTGGCGATTCTTCTTCACGATTCCCATGAATTGCTATCTTTGTGCTTAACCAATAATATAATACTAATCGTTAGTTCATATCACATTACTTACGGATTATCAAAGCTAGCTTCTAAAAATCAATATCACAAAAAACGTCATGGAAAAGGATTTAAATATCAAATTTTAATCACTTAGATGCTATGACGATTTAATCCATTCATTGTGTTTTGATGTGGGAAAAATGTTGACTTATGAAATTTCTATGACTTAATTAATCTCAGATTTCGAAATTAAAATATGCTAGCTTTTAACTTTGGTGAGAGTTTGGGAATTGGTAATGTAGTGACTATTTACTTTTTTTGTCGGCATAGCTTTCTGATACAATCTCCATATCAGTTTGTAAATAAAGTAAGTTGATTGGGAGATTGAATTCTTACACAAAAATATGTACCATCTCTTGAAACGGATACCTTTATATTCATGTGTATAATAAATTTGGCATCTCTTTTTCATGATAAAATATAACTCATGCATAAGAAAATTTTAATTTAACACGTAACCTTAATACCTCACGATATCCAAATTTATTAATATCTCCTTATTAATATAATTTTGAAGCTATTATCGTGACAACTATTTTAGGTTCCGGTGACAACAAAACTCTACAACGACTTGATGCTATAGCGAATAAAAAAAACTTTAATGACACTTTATAATGAAATATTGAGACCGTGACCATATAATGTAATATATATGAAATAATTGCTTCTCTTGATACTCGTAATGCCAACATATAATTATATTCAAATTCTCTTTAAAAGTGAGAACATTTTGGCTTTACATACATATGTGGCACAAATCTTAATAAAAACCATGAACGTAACTACAAATGCATAGCTTTTAAAAATAAAATTTGAATCATAGTTTTCTTTTATAAAGGTACTTTTATTTTGAAATAATAAAGAAAACTAGAGTTTGATAATGTTTGATAAAGTTTTGAGTATAGGACATAAATTTGTATTCATAATTAATAATACTTTGATCAAAGAAACTCATAACTTTATCAAATAATTTCATTTTCTTTTATTTTTTATTTATTTTTACTTCATAAATAAGTGTATACCTGCTAGATAGAATGGTTTTATCAAGATTTAATAGCAGAATGAGGACAAATAAAAGAGTGTAAGTATCGCTCCACCACTCGAATATAGGAAAACTTCAATTTACAAAATGATCAACTATCGCTCAAGGATTCACTTAAATGATGAAATGAAAGAAATAAAGTCATAATG
The DNA here is from genome assembly GCA_001517045.1 of Pseudotsuga menziesii. Taxonomy (NCBI): domain Eukaryota; kingdom Viridiplantae; phylum Streptophyta; class Pinopsida; order Pinales; family Pinaceae; genus Pseudotsuga; species Pseudotsuga menziesii. The sequence goes on from LPNX011161773.1 coordinate 413,659, forward strand.
TCATCATTGCAAGAGAGCAGAAATTTCAACCAAGAAGAATTTAAATCCACAACTTGTAAAGCAAATGATCACCAAATAATCTTCCATAATAACCAAGTCAAAGAGAAGGTGATGCAAAAGTCAAGGATCCAAACAAGAGATTATCAAACAACTAGTTAAATCAATCAAAAATAAAATAAACTAAGTATTTACAAAAGCGCTAATAGGGATCTTTTTATTTTGTCAAAATCAATGGGAGTTGTTGGGGTGCCAACAGGTCCCCATTGCGTTGAGTTCCTCCATGAGATGAGGAAACTTCTGTTGAACTTGGTCCTCGGTGAGCCACTTTCCCTGGTGAAGGAGTTGGCCTGCTTTGACGACTCGATATAGCTGGATCTTCTACTGGCGGGTGTTCTTGATCTGTGTGTCCATAATCCGATCAGTTGTGGCTTGTTCCATGCAGTTGGGGTTTAAATCTGTTGGTGTGAGTTGTTTTGCCACGTCTAATGTGTCCAGTAGAGGTGGAAAGTAGGGCCGAAGGCGGTCCACATTGAACATTGGGTGCAGACCAAGGAATGGTGGAATACTGAGCTCGAAGGCATTGTCCCCGACAGCCTTGGTGATGGTGTATGGCCCATATCGGAGCGGGCAAAGCTTGCGGTGGGGTCCAGTGAGGCACTCCTTCTGTAAATGTAGCCACACTTTGTCGCCCACCTGAAAGTTTTGTTGCACCTGATACTGATCATGTCGCTGCTTGTACTTAGCATTGGATCTGTCCAATATGTCATGAACCTATTGGTGAATGTGCTGAATGCGCTCAATGAAGTTGTTTGCCTTGGAAACTTCAGACTAGATATGAGTTGAATTAGCCTGAGTAGCTGCAAATGGCATGGCTACGTCAATGGGACATAGTGGCTGGAATCCCAAGCCCACCTGAAAGGGGTTGTGGTTGGTTGAGCTGTGGAGGGCCCGTTTATAGCTATGTTGTACATAGGGGAGGCTCTCGTCCCATGTGTGTGGATGCTTTGAGTTGTACATGCGCAAAATGTGTACGATCATCCTGTTGACGACCTCTGTCTGGCCATTAGTCTGGGGATGGAAAGTTGTGGACTTTGTGAGCTTGGTGTCTAGCATTGACCATAGGCTAGACTAGAATGCACTAAGGAACCTGTTGTCTCGGTCTGAGATTATAGATTGTGGGATACCAAAGTGTACCCACACTCGTTCAAAGAAGAGTTTAGCAGTGGCTTCTGCTGTGATATTCTTCTTGAAGGTCGCCATTATGGCCATCTTTGAGAATCTGTCAACGACCACAAACACATAGTCGTTGCCGTGCTTAGTAGAAGGAAGGTCTGACATGTAATCCATGGAGATGGATTCCCAAGGTCGAATAGGGGTAAGCAACCGAATATAGAGGCATTGCTTCTTGATGGATGGTTTGGCAATGGTGCGGGCAGTGCAGGATCGAATGTACTTCCCGACGTCTTGTTGAAGGTTCAGCCAATAGAATTACTTCTGCAGTACTGCCACTGTTTTCTCGACCCCGAAATGCCCAGCGACCCGACTGTAGCGCACTTCCCAAATCATCTTGGCACGCTCGCTTGAAGGAACACAAAGGTGTCCAATGTGCAACAGTAGTACATCCTGAAGGTGAAATTTTGGAACTTGGTTTCCCTCTAAGAGCGTCTGGTATGTGTGGCTGAATGCTGGATCGCTCTTGTAGAGAAGCGGCCAATTAGAAGTCTCGTGCCCACAAGAGTTGAGCACGGTCATTATCGCCACAATTGGTGGCGGCTAAGGCAGTCTGCAACATTATTGGTGCTTCCCTTCTTATACTTGATGTTCAAATGAAACTGTTGTAGACATGTGGACCACTTATGATGGCGATCGTTCTGTAACTTCCCTTGTGTCTGCATGAACTGCAGGGGTCGGTGGTCTATGTGGATGATCATTTCCTTCCCCAAAATGTAATGCTTCCATTGCCGACAAGCATGTATAATGGAATACATCTCTTTGTCATAAGTGGGATATTTGCGGACTGTGTCTGACATTGTCTCACTGTGATATGCCACTGGGTGCCCTTGTTGAGTAAGGACTACCCCAATAGCATAGTCAGAGGCATCTGTCTCAATCTCAAATGGTTGTTGCCAGTCTGGTAATGTGACCACTGGGGCATAACAGAGGCGATGTTTCAATTCTGCAAATGCCTTCTGCTGAGTTTCTAACCAAAAGAATTTTTCTTTCGCTCCTCCCTTGGTGACTTGACTCAAGGGCCAAGTGATATGAGAGAATCCCAACACGAACCTGCGGTAGAAATTAGCAAGGCCCAAAAAGCTGCGAAGATCTGTTAGAGTAGTTGGGGCTGGCCAATCCCGAATGACTTGGATCTTGGTTGGATCCACATGTACCCCACAGTCATCAATAATGTATCCTAGATACTGAACCTAGGTCATGCCAAAAGTGCACTTGTCCAAATTGGCACACAACTTGTGCTGCCGCAATGTTTGGAGAACTTGTCGGATGTGGTGGAGGTGCTCTTCCCAAGTCTGGCTGAAGATCAAGATGTCATCCAAGTACACTACTACAAATGAGTTGGTGAATGGACGCAAGATGTCGTCCATCAGTCTCATGAAGGTTGCAGGAGCATTCGTCAGCCCGAAAGGCATGACCAACCATTCAAAAAGGCCCTCCTTAGCTTTAAAGGCAGTCTCCACACATCGGTCGGCTCGATCGGTACCTGGTGATACCCGGAATTTAAGTCAATCTTGCTAAAATATTTTTCCCCTTTAAGCTGGTCTAGGAAGTCATCAATCTATGGGATCAGGCACCTATTTTGGACAGTGATCTTGTTCAGTGCCTGATAGTCAATATAGAGTCTCCAAGTCCCATCCTTTTTCTATACCAACATGATCGGGCTCCCACAAGGCGATGAACTTGGCCGAATGTGACCCTTCTGCAGTAGCTCTTGAATTTGCCTCTTGATTTCATCATTCTCCAGAACAGAGCGGTGATAGATCGGTCCATTAGGTAGCGGCGCACCTGGGGTTAGATCGATGGGGTGCTGTTGCAGCCGCAACCGTTCTCCCCAAATTTCTTAAAATTTTGGGCCCCTCCTCATGATTTAGCGTTGTTCTTAAATCGTAGGATCCTGGAACTTATTGGTCGGGTTTTAATTTCGAATGATTGTGCAGACTGATTTTCAGCCAGGTTCAAGGGTTTCCTGTGTTTGAATTTTGTGATTGATCGCAGATGTGAGTTTGGTTTACTAGCCAGTGATAAATCGGATCTTTTGTTCTTTGAGTCCGCGGTTTCGGAAGTAAAATTGGTTTTAAACCTTTGCTGATTTTCTGTTTTAAAAAAGCTTCCAAACACTTAATTTTTTTGTTAAATCGAGCGTCACACTATGTTAAATCGGCTGCTTTTGTCCTTTTCCCTTCTGCCGTTGCAGCTCCCAAAGCGGCTTAGCGTCTGAAGCATAAAGAGCTCCGACTGTCGATGCGTGTTGACCCTTTTCGTCGCGGACCCATAGTTTTTCTCTTCCGCCGTTGCGGCTAGGAAAGTCATTTGGCTTTCGATGGGGTTACCCTTCCGATTTCCTATTGGGAATTTTCCCGCCTTTCGGTCACTTGTCCGTAACCTATGTCTCTTCCGTCGTTGCGGCTGGGAAAGCAATTTAGCCTCCGATGTTAATATCCTCCAATTGCTGATTTAAAGTCTTCTCGCCTGTGGATTGGTCTACCCTTCCGATGTTGGTATTTTGAGCCGCCAATGAGTTTCCCATTTACCGCCATTGGTGATGTTTGTTGAGCCTAGAGGTGGTCGAGGTAGTGGTGTTGGAGTTGAACAAGTGGTGCACCTGGCCATTTCTTTTGGGTTGGCCATTTCAGTTGGTATAATGTGCTTCTTTGTTTTATAACGCGTTCCCGATGAATGATACACTCTATTGAATCGCAGGTGGACTCAAAGGACGTCTTCAGACTACCGCGGCGCGAAGGCATAGCGAGGCAGTTTTAGGAAAGGTTGAATTGTAGCCATCAGGATCGCGAGAAAGAAAAGCTAAGGAAAAGACAAAATGGATGGCGACAAAGGCATAGACCCAAAATATCTATCCGTTACTAATCAAATCATGAACGCATACATAAAATAAGATGAGAAGATGAAGTGTTTTGAAGGAAGGGAAAAGTCACACGTTTGGGGGAAACCCAAACGATCTACTGTTTTGTTTAAATACTTGAAAGTTAGAAGTTACAGGGGCTTTTTCCCTGGAAAACTTGTAAACCTTTTGCTTGTAAGAGGAACTATTTCATTTTACAAACCAAAAAGTGAAAATTTTACCTGTTGGAGAAAGTGCTATGTGGAATGGATCAATGCATTTAAATGAGCAATGTTGAATGTGAACTATTTTGTTTTCAGCTATGTCTCATTAGCTGTAAGAGTGTTCTAATTTCTTGAACCTATGTTCTTGTCTGAAGATTCTTCGGTATTTTTATGGTGTTCTTCCACTATGAGTAATGGGATGTTTTAATTGTTGATGAGCTATCTTGTCATGTATACTTTTACTTCTGTTTATATGTTTGGTTATAAGAACAACTATCTGTGATTTTCCATAACACCTGAACAGTATTGCATTACTCATTAATTAATCCAGCTCTCTAGAGATAGTTTAGTTAGTTGTATTTTATTACTGTTTGTATGATTTAGATGCTTGTGAGCGCTAAGACGAGAGGTAAGAACCTGCGCATCACGTTGTGACTACTCCCTGCATACTGATCACCCTGCATTTAGTTAGGCATGTGTATCTCATACATTAAGTCAAAAAATACAAAAATATACACGGTGGACCGGGCCGCAACCAGTAAAACCTTCTGTTTTTGTTACTTGACCTACGGTAGCCGGACCGCAAACCGGATGGATTCCCTACACCAAACAGTCATGGGCTAGTTGGGAACGTTGACTAGGGAGAATCCCTTACTGTTGTTGTGATCTGGTGGATTATTCATCCTCATATTATATTGATCCAATATGGTACAATGGTTGTTAGTCTATGGTTCAAAGAACATAACTTGCTAAACATAGTGCGCGACTAGCCTTAAGGGCCGTGCGGTTCGACAGAACACCGCGCAACTTGCATGGGTCGTGCAGCTCATGCAGTTTGCGCCTGAGCTGCGCAGATGGTGCACAGCTCATCTCCTAGTGCGCAGATCATCGCCTAGTGCACAGCTTATCGCATGGATGCGCAGTTAAGTATGGGCCACGCAGCTTGCGAACCGTCAAGTTGAACATCGCATGGTTCGGGGAAGTTCTCATATGCTGTGCCATTGGTATGCTGCGACAGCGGATCGGTTATATGGAAAAGTCCTTATATGCCGCGACATTTTGATGCTATGAAGTTGGTGGTGACACAAAACGGTTATGTTACGTGGCATAGCCCGGTTGCAAGTCATAACGACGTGTTGTGAGTCGGCATAAGTGCGGGGAGTTGGTTGCAACGTTTTGGGTATCTGGAACGTCGTGGTAACATAACGCTTGGGCCATGAATTGGCGGGATGGCATGATTCAGTTTAGCATATGGTTGTAACAATAATAAAGAAGATAACAGATGTGGTCCGTTACGGGATCCTCTCGCAAAATGATTAAAGAGAGGATGCTGGCCAAGGGGACAGACAGTGGAGAGAGGCAGATTGTTCGGAGCACAGAGCATCGTTTCTCTGTTACGAGAAGCTTAGAGAGCTTTTGTTGCGAAGTGTCCAGATGCTGCTTCTTTTAAAGTCGACATTCTCTGTTATAATGTAGCTTTCTTTGTCCTTGAATGCTAATTGTAATTTTCAGAAGAGAGGTCTTAAAGACTTTGTACAGCATTCTGTTTACATTTGCTGAAGTTGATTCCAGAACCATTTTTGTACCATCTTATAGAGATTAATTGGATCGGTGCCCATTGGAGAGGGACCTGGAGACCTAGCCCAGTGGAGGGGGTGAACTCCATTATCAACTTCTGTCTGTGACTGTTTGATTCTGTGTTCTTTTTATATCTATTTATCAGTTTTGTTGTCCTCATTGTGGTTTTTCCTATTCCTGTCTCAGTCTGCTGTGCATTTCTGTTCTAAGCATTTAATCATTGTTAACGCTGCTTCAGGGATTAAGCAAACTGATTAAACGCATTCATTAAACTTTTTAATGCACGTAAGTTGAGGTCCGACGGATCATATTATGGTATCAGAGCTGGTTGACTGTTTGTGCAAGTTTGTGAATGCTTACCAGGTCCAGGTTAAAGCTTGGTGAAGGAGAATTGGTTGAAGGAGACCCTGAGGTTGGCTCAAGAAGAACATTCTCAAGAACCATGTCTTCTCCCAGAGGGGAAGAAGAAGGACATACTGAACGAGAAAAACCTGTTATGTCAGAAACTGAGTTTCTGGAGGCTTTTATGAGTATGAAAGCCATGATGGAAATTCTACTTGATGAGCGAGCAGAAAGGAAGAAGAAAGAAGAAGGATCTTCATCCAAAGATGCCGAAGTGAAGAAGGAAGAAAAGGGTAAAGGAGTAGGAGGTGATGGTGATCCTCCTGAAAGTAATCGAACTTTCTCTTCTTCTCATACTTCTCATTCGAATAATTCTAATATGCCTTATTTCAAATTGGATGTAAAATTTGAATTGCCAATTTATAATGGAGATTTAGATGCTGAAAAGTTAGACAATTGGATCAAGCAGCTTGAAGTATATTGCAGGGTGCAGGGCATTACTGATGACCCCTCCAGGATTCAGTTGGCCACTTTGAGAATGAGTGGAATGGCTCTTACTTGGTGGGAGAGCAAGATTCAGCAAGATCTTCGAAAGAATGGTAAAATTATTTCAGTTTGGAATGAATTCATTGAAGTATTAAGGAATCAATTTTATCCTTTAGGTCACATGTTGCAATTAATAATGAATTGGCAAATGTTTAGACAAGCTAAAGGACAAAGCATTTAGGAATATACTCATGAATTTAGGAAGAGGGCTATTGCATTGAATGTTGCATTAGATACACAGGAGACTCTTCTTAAGTACATTGGTGGTATGTATTCTTACCTGCGACATACCTTGTTGATGTTTAACCCCAGTACTTTGGATGAGGTATGTGTTCAAGCTACACATTTAGAAGCTAGGGGTAAGCATGCTAATGATACTTTTGTGAAGAAATTCTTTGACAGCAAGTCGAGAGGTAAAGATCAGGGGAAAAAGAAGATGGCTACTATTAAGAAAGAGGGTGAAAAGCCTACATGTTCGCATTGTCAGAAGGGACATGATGTCTCCAAGTGTTGGAAACTTCATCCGGAGTTAAGGCCAAAGAAGTACGGAGGAAACAAAGATAACGGCAAAACAAAAGCTACTGCAACAGTTATTCAGGACTTAGGATCCTACTCAGGTGATGAAACAAAGGTTACAGCTGTCGAAATCCAAGGTAAGGATAAAAGTATCTCACTTCCCATTGATGCACAATCCAGTTCTAGTGCAAATACAAGTCTGCCATCTACTTCTAAGCAAAATGATAAAGATAGAAGTGCACTATTTCATGTTCATGTCATTACAAATCACACAAATATTGATACATTGTTTGATAGTGGTTCACAAGTAAATCTGATATCAGAAGAAGTGGTTAAGAAATTACATTTAGTTACTGTGCCTCATGAAAAGCCCTATCCTCTAGGTTGGGTTACTAATGATACAAGATTGCAAGTTACAAGGAAATGTGTATTAAAATTTGCAATTACTGAAAAGTTTAGGGATGAGGTAGAATTGGATGTAGTACCACTTGACATTTGTGGAATTGTACTTGGGAGTCCATATTTGTATGACCGAAAAGCAGTCTTTTATAGAGAGCAGAATAAGTATCATCTTTTTAAAGAAGGTATGGAATATATTGTACGAGCACATAAGATAAAAACCAATCTAGCAATAGTCTCTGCAGGACAAATGAAGAGGTTGGTAAATGCTAGTAAGAATTTTGTGTTGATGATGGTTAAGATGAAAAATGATGAAGTCTCTAAATATTTTGAAGAGTGTGACCCTAAGCATAAATCTGAACTGATTGACATCATTTCTGAGTATGATTATTTGTTTCAAGATCCGAAGGGGTTACCACTAAAGAGAGAGATTCAGCATGAGATACATTTGCAGCAGGATGTGCCACTCCCGAACATAGCAATGTACTGGATGTCTGTAATGCAGAACGAGGAGATCAAGAAGCAGGTTCAAGATTTGATTGAGAAGGGGGTCATCCGCCCCAACACTTCTCCTTGTGGCTCTCCTATAGTCTTGGTTCCGAAAAAGGATGGGTCGTGGAGGATGTGTATCGACTACAGGGCCCTTAACAAAATCACCATTAAAAACAGGTATCCTCTTCCCCGCATTGATGATTTGCTTGATCAGTTGAAACATGCAACTTACTTTACAAAATTGGATCTGCGTAGTGGGTATCATCAAATCCGTGTTGCTGAGCATGATGCTTGGAAAACAGATTTTAAAACGAAACAGGGTTTGTATGAATGGCTTGTGATGCCTTTTGGGCTCCGTAAAGCACAGGCTACTTTCATGCAGGTTATGAATGATGTCTTTCGTTCATTCATTGATGATTTTGTAATTGTATATCTAGATGATATCCTTGTGTTTAGAAAAACTTGGGAAGAGCATGTTGTACATGTGAAGAAAATTTTAGATGTACTGAGAAAGGAAAAGCTTTATGTAAAAATGTCTAAATGTGAATTTGCTAAAACTTCTTTAGTATATCTAGTCCATATTATTGGTGGAGTCCACCTGCAAGTGGACCCAGCCAAGGTTGTTGTCATTATAAACTAGCCACGGCCTAACACCGTTACTGAAATCAGAAGTTTTCTGGGTGCGGTTCAGTATTGGAGGAAATTCATTTCTGGGTTTTCCTCCATTGCTGCGCCTTTACATGCGTTGACAAGCATTAAAGAAATTTTCCAGTGGGGAGGAAAGCATCAGAGAGCCTTCGACACTTTGAAGGAAAATATTAGCACAGCACCAGTTCTGACACTGCCAGATTTGCAGCAGCCATTTGAGATCGAAACCGATGCTAGTGGGTTTGCCATGGGAGCAGTTTTGATGCAAGGAAGGAAGCCAGCCTACTACCATTCAGAAACATTCTCTACTGCGGTAAGTAACTATCCAACCTATGACAAAGAATTGTATGCTTTAATATAGAGTGTGAAGAAGTGGAAACATTATATCATGGGAAAAGAGACAGTCATACATACTAATCACCAGCCACTTCAATATTTACAATCTCAAACTAAAATACAACAAAGTAGGCATTTAAGATGGATGGGATTCTTACAACAGTTTCATCTCGTAATTAAGTACAAAAAGGGAATTCATAATAAGGTAGCAGACATGTTGTCAAGGCCACCTACAAATTCTTCAAAATAGTTCATTAACACATGAAATTTATATTGAACAGTATGCAGAAGATAAAGATTTTAAGAAAGTATATGCATCACTTAAACATGGTAAACAGGATGAGAACTATTATGTGCATAATCAACTCTTATATCATCTTGGTAAACTCTGTATTCCAGAGAAAGAAAGAGTGCATGTGATCCGAGAGGCACATAGTTCATTGATTGCAGGACATTTTGGAGTAAGTAAAACATTGTCTGTATTGCAGAATCACTGTTATTGGCCTCAGATGCAAGAAACTATAGCCAGGTATATAAGAGGTTGTGTTATGTGTGCAACAAGTAAGCCTAGCAATAGGAAATTGGGTTTGTACACTCCTCTTCCAGTTTCTTCTCGTCCTTGGGAAAGCATTTCTATGGACTTTGTAGGAGGACTACCTATGTCTAGAAAAGGGCATGATTACCTATATGTTGTTGTGGATAGGTTCAGCAAAATGTGTATCTTAATGCCATGTAATAAGCAGATCACTGCTGAACAAACAGCTCATTTATTCTTTCAGAATGTTTGGGTACATTTTGGGCTGCCCATGTCTATTATATCTTATCGAGATTCCTGGTTCTTGGGAAAATTCTGGTCAACTTTATGGGAGCTCATGGATACCAAACTTAAGAAAAGTACAGCTTTTCATCCACGGACTGATGGGCAAACAGAGGTAGTAAACAGAACAGTAATCCAGCTACTCAGAGGATATTGTAGTAAACATCCTAAACTTTGGGATGAGCAGTTGGAGTATATACAGCATGCTTACAATCATGCAGTTCATTCTTCCACGAAGAAATCTCGTTTTGAAACTTGTTTTGGTTATCTGCCAAAAACACCGATGGACTTCTCTTTTGGAAAAGATGCAGTGGATGGACAACATGATGCAAATAGAGCACTAAGATTCATCCAGAGAATCCAAACAGTGTAGCAGGCAGTTCAGGAATAGTTGGAGAAGAGTCAGGCAAAGTACAAAGCCAGGCATGACAAGCATCGTGGTGATCATCAATTTTAGGTAGGTGACAGAGTTTGGTTACATATCACCAAAGAAAGAATGAAGGGTGAAGGTAAAAATCTTAAGCCTATCAGGTATGGTCCTTTTGAGATCTTGGAAAAGATCGGTACTAATGCTTTTCGCTTGAATTTACCTCCATACATGCAAATTTATTCAGTTATCAATGTTGAGAATCTTAAATTGTATGAGCCTCCTATGATCATGGATGAGGAAATAACCATACAGATTCCTTCAGTTGATGATTTGGCACCTGAATACATGAGAGAGTTGTAGGATGATGTTATTCTTGACAAAAATGTAAAGACTTCACGAAGGGGGACTGCTGAGTACCTTCGAGTGGGGCTTAAAGGCATGCATCCTAGCAAAGCAAGATGGATGGAGATTGGAAAAGTGAGGGAGCTGTACCCTCACTTACTTGCCAAGTAATTTAGGCTTTTAGTGGTCCAAAAGCTCTCCATTGGGGAGGAATGATCTGGTGGATTATTCATCCTCAGATTATATTGATCCAATATGGTACAATGGTTGTCAGTCTATGGTTTAAAGAACATAACCTGCTAAACATAGTGCGCGACTAGCCTTAAGGGTCGCGTGGTTCGACAGAACACTGCGCCGCTGGCATGTGCCGCGCAGCTTGCATGGGTTGTGCAACTCGCACAGTTTGCGCCTAAGCCGCGCAGATATCGCACGCTGCGCAGATGGTGCGCAGCTCATCACCTAGTGCGCAGCTCATCGCCTAGTGCGCAACTTATCGCATGGATGCGCATTTAAGTATGGGCCGCGCAGCTTGCGAACCATCAAGTTGAACATCGCATGGTTCGGGGAACTCCTCATATGCTGCGCCATTGGTATGCTGCAACAGTGGATCGGGTATATGGCAAAGTCCTTATATGCCGCGACATTTTGATGCTGTGAAGTTGGTGGTGACACCAAATGGTTATGTTACATGGCATAGCCCGGTTGCAAGTCATAACAACGTGTTGTGAGTCAGCACATGTGCGGGGAGTTGGTTGCAACGTTTCGGGTATCTAGAACGTCGTGGTAACATAACGCTTGGGCTGTGACTTGGTGGGATGGCATGATTCAGTTTAGCATATGGTTCTAAGAATAATAAAGAAGATAAAAGCTGTGGTCCGTTACGGGATCCTCTCGCAAAATGCTTAAAGAGAGGATGCTGGCCAAGGGGACGGACAATGGAGAGAGGCAGATTGTTCGGAGCGCAGAGCATCGTTTCTCTTTTACGAGAAGCTTAGAGAGATTTTATTGCGAAGTGTCCAAATGCTGCTTCTTTTGAAGTCGACATTCTCTGTTATAATTTAGCTTTCTTTGTCCTTGAATGCTAATTGTAATTTTCAGAAGAGAAGTCTTAAAGACTTTGTACAACATTCTGTTTACAGTTACTGAAGTTGATTCCAGAACCATTTTTGTACCATCTTATAGAGATTAATTGGATCGGTGCCCATTGGAGAGGGACCCGGAGACGTAGCCCAATGGAGGGGGTGAACTCCGTTATCAACTTATGTCTGTGACTGTCTGATTCTGTGTTCTTTTTATATCTGTTTATCAGTTTTGTTGTCCTCATTGTGGTTTTTCCTATTCTTGTCTCAGTCTGTTGTGCATTTCTGTTCTAAGCATTTAATCGTTGTTAACGTTGCTTCAGGTATTAAGCAAACTGATTAAACGCATTCATTAAACTTTTTAATGCACGTAAGTTGAGGTATGACGGATCATGTTGCCTGCGATTTTCCAGGCCTCAACAGTTTTGGCGCTAGAAGGAGGGCCGCCAGTGTATGGCTGGCCAAGGAAACACGTTTTCCCGAGATTATTCCACTGGTAACAGTTCTGAAAGCAATGGGCTTCATAATCCAATTCCAGAAGAAAGAAATAGAGAACATCTATATGCTGTTGGAAACGAAGCTGTTAATGATCTGAGATGACACACCAGGGCATATGTAAAGAAGATTGGAGGATTGCCAATCATCCCTGAATTTCCCAGAAGAGAGTATTAAAATAAAGATCGTCCTATAGCGGAAGACTCAGTGCTGGTTGGGGATTGGGAAGAACTTGTAGAAACAACCTTACACGAAGTTGTGCTACCTTTGAATCGAGAAGGCCCAGATACCCCTCACAGTTCTCCTGCTCATACTCCAGTTGGCTCACCTCCTCACTCTCCACCCAGACTCATGGCAGGTGTAAACGCAAATCAACCACCTAACCCACCTAATCCACCACTTGCATGGAGAGCCAGATCACCATCAAATCTAACACCTCCGCTGCATGATTTACCTCAATCCTTTGAAAAGATGCTCCCCAAATTCGACCCAAATGAGAAGATACTAGTAGATGATCACCTGCAAAGTTTTTATTTGGCGCTATAAGGAGGGCCGCCAGTGTATGGCAGGCCGAGGAAACCCGTTTTCCCGAGATTATTCCACCGGTAATAGTTCTGAAAGCAGTGGGATTCATAATCCAATTCTGGAAGAAAGAAATAGAGAACATCTATATGCTGTTGGCAACGAAGTTGTTAATGATCTGAGAAGACACACCAGGGCATATGTAAAGAAGATTGGAGGATTTCCAATCATCCCTGAATTTCCCAGAAGAGAGTATAAAAAGAAATATCATCCTATAGTGGAAGACTCAGTGCTGGTTGGGGATTGGGAAGAACTTGTAGAAATAGCCTTACAGGAAGTTGTGCTACCTTTGAATCAAGAAGGCCCAGATACCCCTCACAGTTCTCCTCCTCATACTCCAGTTGGCTCACCTCCTCACTCTCCACCCAGACTCATGGCAGGCGTAAATGCAAATCAACCACCTAACCCAACTAATCCACCACCTGCATGGAGAGCCAGATCACCATTAAATATAACACCTCCGCTGCATGATTTACCTCAATCCTTTGAAAAGATGCTCCCCAAATTCGACCCAAATGAGAAGATACTAGTAGATGATCACCTGCAAAGTTTTTACTTGGTGATAGAAGGGTTGAGGGATGGAGAGTATGAGGATGTAGTTTGCAGACTGATTCCACATACCCTTAAAGGAGCTGCAGCATCATGGTATTTTGGGTTGCCTGCTAACTCTATCCCTGATTGGGATACTTTCGAAAGAATTTTCAGAAGTAAGTATGCAATTCAAAAGACTCATGCAGCCCTCATCAAAGGACTATGCACCTTAAAGAAAGAGAGAAAGGAGAAGGTGCACATCTTTACTCAAAGATTTGCAGCATACCTCAAGAATTTTTTTGACACTGACAAGCCTTCGGACAAGGTCCTGATTGAGTATTATACATAAGCTTTAGGCCCTGATTTGGCCATGTTTTCCAAAGGAAGGGCCAATCCTACTTTGGCGGAAACCTATGAAGAGGTAGAAGTAGTGGAGGCTGGAAGAGAAAGTATTGAAGATTATCCTGAACAGTCAGGAGAGAAAGGTGCGGGAATGAAAGCCTTATTGTTTACCAAGCCTAAGGAGGAGAAATCACCAGATTTTGAAAATATGGTAAAAATGATGCAGAAGCTTTCCAACAAAATCATAGACTTGGAAAAGGAAAAGGAAGCACAAAAGTTCTATAAGCCTTATTATAAGAAAAGGGAGGATAACAATTAGTCCCAACCTCCTCCTCACAATATTGCATCCATGAATTTAACAGAGGTAGGCATGGACAATTTTTGCACTTTCCACCAACAGGTACATTCTGAAAAGAATTTTCCTCAATGGATAAACTCGATGACATTGGTCATGAATCAGCTGTTGGATTCTAGATTAACAGAACATGGAGAGAAAGAGAGAAAAGAGAATACTACTTCAACCAAGGAACCAAAAGAGGAAACCATGTTTCTGTGGAATTCTGTTTCGTTGTTTGATGCTGAAGAGGAAAAGGATTATATAAGGGACATCATGGAAACCAACGTTACAACAAGGAGCCAAGGGGCAGTTAAAGAAGACAGTCTCATACTCCCAAAAATCAAAAGGCTGCAGAAAAATGTTAGGAAGAAATTTCAAATTAAGTCCTCAGCCGATAAGATTTCAGAATTCACTATTACCAGCCAAGATCCTAGGCAAAAAGATACGCTGGCCAAGCCCAATGAAGAAAAGGTGACTGCTGATAAACTGCACCTCATTGACCCACAGATGGATTATGATATCGTGGAGGACATAAAGAAAATAAAGGCAAACGTTTCACTGTTTGAAATGTGTAAAGTACCACAGCAAAAGGAAAGATTATTGAAAGCACTTGAAGCTTCGGATGAGGGGCTTCCCACTGAAAATTAGCCTGAAGAGGAAGAAGAAATCATAGAAACCAGCATCGGAGGTAAGTCTAAGAGTAAACATCCACCCTTCCTCCTCACATTTGAAATTTTTAATGACAACATACATAATTTCCTGGTAGACTCAGGGGCATCGGTCAATGTCATGCCAATATCAGTTTGTAAAAGGATAAATGGGTAGCCTAAGCCATCTACTTGGAGAGTTTTTCAGTTGGACAGGATAGATGTAAAGGTAATGGCCGAGATGGAAGATGTCCTAGTCCGTCTGGCATCAAATGATAAAGTATGCCAGGTCATTAATATCGTGGTGGCTGATATACCAGACGCGTACAGTCTTGTCCTGAGCAGAGATTGGTCGGCCAAACTAAATGGATATTTTTCCTCGGATTGGTCACATCTGTGGCTGCCGTACAAAGGAATTCTGAACCAAATCAAGATCTTAAGAGAGCCTCACATGAAATACAATGTCACTCGACTGGAGGAGAAGAATGAACCAGTGGATTATGTATTGGGAAATTATTTTATCGAATTGGAACCAGGAAATTACCAAGCAGAAGAAGCCAGCAGCACATCTGACACTCAGCCTGATCTCCTTCGATTCTCACAGGCTGATGAGATTGACTATAACATAGTAGACTTAGCAGTAGGAACAAATTCGCATTCAGTAGTTAGTGATTTTTGGACTTTGTTTTTTAATGGCTCTAAGACGCTAGAAGGGTCAAGGGCCGGCTGTGTCCTAATGGACCCCCAGAAGAATAAACATTTTCTTTCATGTAGATTAGAGTTTGAATGTACGAATAATACAGCTGAGTATGAAGCGCTGGCGCAGGGATTAAGGAAGGCAATTGAATTAAAGGTAAGTAATCTAAAAGTTTTTGGGGATTCTGAAATTATTGTGAAACAAATTTGGAATCAAATACATTGTGTTTCCCCTCACTTGAAAGCTTACCAAAATGAGGTATGGGACCTGCTTAAATGTTTTAATGCATTCAATATTATTTCAATTCCAAGACTTAAAAATGCAGCAGCTGACTTGTTGGCCACATCAGCTGCTAGGCTCGTACCCACTAATAATCGATGCTCTGTCGAATTGATTTTCAAGCCCTCAGTACCGGATATGATCACCAACCTGTGAGTGTTCGACAATGACCAGCAGATAATATAATGCTTAACAAATGACGAGGTGTTCAAAGGGGCGATTATAGATGATGAAGAACATCAGGTTGAGATGAAATATGAAAATTTCATCCCTAAAGGAGTCAGAACGTTGGAAAGAATGTTCGATTTAAATGAAAAGTTCAGAAGACCAGCCAACGTGAAGACTCACAGCTCATCTCTATAGTTCGAGCTGATAAATTTAGGGACTGAGGCGAGTCCTAAATTTGTGAACCTTGGAAAATGTTGTTCACCAGCGGAAAGAGATAAGTTCGTCACTTTGTTTAGACAATATAAAGATGTTTTTTCCTGGACATACGAAGATCTGAAAACATACGACACCAACATCATTAAGCATGTTGTCCCGGTCAAAGCCGGCATCAAGCCGTATCAACAACCTTTAAGGAAAATGCATCCAAAATTGGAACCGTTGATTCAGAGTGAAGTGAAGAAATTATTGGATGCTAGAATCATTTTTAAGGTCAGACACTCGGAGTGGGTATCAAATCTGGTACTAGTGAAAAAAAATCTGGAGAAATCAGATTATGCGTGGATTTCAGAAATCTAAACCGCGCTTCCAACAAAGATAACTATCCTGTGCCACCCATGGAGCAATTGCTGCAAATGGTCTCAGGTTCTGAACTGTTTTCGTTATTAGACGGTTTCTCTGGCTACAATAAAGTATTAGTAGCCGAAGAAGACAGATTGAAGACCACGTTCAGGACCAAATGGGGAACCTTTGCCTACAGGAGAATGCCCTTTGGGCTTATAAATGTTGGAGCAACGTTTCAGAGGGCTATGGACATAGCTTTCCATGGATTGATTGGCCGAAGTGTTGTAGTATACCTTGACGATATTACAATATGCTCGAAGAAAAGAGAAGAGCACGTGTTTCACTTAAGGCAAATTTTCGAACGCTGTCGGAAATATGGCATCTCACTCAATCCTAAGAAGTGTGTGTTCGCTGTCACGGAGGGCAAGTTGCTGGGTCACATAGTTTCGAAGAAAGGAATCTCTATAGATCTAGAGAGAATTAAGGCTATTGAACAAATCCCCTTGCCCCATAATAAAAAGGGGATGCAATCATTTATGGGAACGATAAACTTCGTGCGAAGATTTGTGCTTGATTTTTCTCAGATTGTCAAGCCGTTGCAGCAGACGGTAAAGCAAAATGCACTATTCAAGTGGACTGAAATTGAGAAGAGCGCATTCAGCAAAATCAAAACTGCTATTGCACACACACCCTCCCTGAAAAGCCCAGATTTCGACAAAGATTTTATCTTGTATACCTTTGCATCCGATGATTCACTAGCAGCTGTGCTCACCCAAAAGGAAGATGGGGGGGATGAATTCCCAATATCCTTTATGAGTACTGGTCTACAGGGGGGCGAATTGAATTACCCAGCTGTTGATAAACAAGCTTACACTGTATTCAAAGTAGTAAATCAATTCAGGCCTTATATTTTAAAAAATAGAACCAAGGTGATCGTCCCCTACCCAACTGCAAGGTCTCTTCTTATACAGAAGGAGTTAGGAGAAAGAAGAGGCAACTAGGTAACAAATATTCAAGAGTACGACCTTGAATTCAAGCTAGCGTCTATAGTTAAAGGACAAGGGTTGTGCAAACAGATGACTGAAAATAATAATAAAAAATGAAGAAAACGCCTGGGAAGATGAAGCCGAATTACATGTAATGGAGGTATGTCCTTTGTTTACAGCTCCCGAGTCTTGGTATAGAGACGTTGTGCATTACTTGCAGGCAGGTCTGTTGCCAGAACATTGGAGTTCCAAGCAAATAAGAGCACTGCGTCTTAAATCAGCCTCCTATCAACTTGTTGAAGGAGTATTATTCAGAAAGAATTATGACGGGGTTCTTCTCAGATGCTTAGAAAAGGAAGATGCGAAGAAAGTAATGTCAAAATTGCATGACGGTCCTACTGGGGGACATTATTCAGGAGATACTACAGCCTACAAAATCCTTAGGGCAGGTTACTATTGGCCTACGCTCTTCAAAGATGCACACGCACATGTCAGGAAGTGTGATATTTGCCAAAGGTGTAGTGGGAGACAACCTAAAGCAGCAGCACCCCTAAAGCCTGTGATGATCATGGAACCATTCGAGCAATGGGGGTTGGATATCATTGGAGAAATAAAACCAAATTCCTCCCTACAACACAAGTACATTCTAATCGCGACCGATTATTTCACTTGCTAGGTCGAAGCAGTTCCGCTGCGCAAGATAAATCAAGACGAGGTCATCAGTTTCCTGCAGGACCACATCATGACCAGGTTTGAAGTTCCATTTTCATTAGTTTTTGATAATGCTACGTACTTTTCATCAATTAAATTAACTTCTTTTGCTCATGATAAAGGGATAAAATTGCATTATTCTACTAATTACTATCCACAAGGAAATGGCCTCGCTAAATCCACTAACAAAAATCTGATTAGGATTTTAAAGAAGACTGTGACAGAAAACCAGAGGAGCTGGCACTCAGCGCTACCAAACGCCCTTTGGGCCGATAGAGTCACCCCCAAGTCTGCGATAGGAGTGTCACCGTATACCCTTGTGTATGGTAAAGAAGCCATTCTTCCCCCCAACATCATGCTACCCTCTTCCATAATAGCTCAAGAGTCCAGAGGGTTGGAGAATGAAGTTTTGCAGATGAGGATATGCAATCTTCTGAAAGCAGAAGAGGCTAGATCTAAAGCCATGGAACGTTTTAAGCAACAACAAGAGTTAGTAAAGAGATGGTTCGACAAACATAAAGCTGGAACAAAAGACTTTGAAGTAGGAGACTTAGTCCTCAAATGGGATCACCCCCATGATGAGAAAGGAAAGCACACTGAATTCCAGCAGTTGTGGGTAGGCCCTTTTCAGATTGCAGCAAAGCTTGGCCCTTCTACTTATAAGTTGCAAGATCTACAGTGGTGGGAAGAGAACTTACCAGTGAATGGTTTGGTTCTCAAGCCTTATTTTTCCTGAGTTTCTTTGAGTTCTTCTGTCTTGTATATAATTAATCTATTTGGCTGTCTTTTGAGTCATGTTTTTCAGTTTGTTTTAGTTTGTTTTTCTTGATTCCAATAAAGGGAATGAACCCGCGGTTGCATGGAGAACATCAAAATGTTTGGGAATGATAAACATTTTTGGGTCTCACTCTGTGTTGCTAAAAGAAATTCTTCCAATTTAGCAGTTTTCTCGAATAAGCTCTGTGTGCATTGAAGTCCTGCTTAACCCCTATGAAATAAACCGGATTCGGAGAGTCTGGAATACTATGTTGAGGCTCCATCCACGTCACACTTAACATGTTCTAAGGAGCGACACCAAAAGACCCATGGAAAGGAACAAGGTGAATAGTATATTAAATATAAATGATCCCATGCCAGGAAACGAATGCCAAAAGGAAAATAAGAGTAAAAAAACTCCTATGAAAGCATCATACATCAAAGCAGATACTAAATCATAAGTACTAAATTGCCAGAAGATCCTCTCCATCCGTGAGCTGAAACATGAAGTACACCACTCACACAAAAGGACACTATGGGATAGAGGATCCTGAATTAAAATTCAGTAAGAAAGGCATGCAGGAGGACTCATATAAAAAGGGACAAAAGTACAGAAGCACAAAAAGTGCTAAAGTGGCATGGGAATGAGGAACAAACGAATATTTCTGTTTACCATATGCTACAACCCTGTGGTGTCCAAGCTATCTGCTACCTGAAGACAAAAGTAATAATGAAATTCATCCTCTGGCCTCAACAGAGTTATCTGGACTTGAAAATCTTGGTTTCCACTCTCCCAAATTGGACTATCATCAATGATTAAAGGTACACATTTCTGTCATTTGAGAAATCCAAATAGCTGGAAGAATTCAATAGATGCATTTATTGTTAAACAGTCTGTCACTCAAAGAACAATCGCCCAGAGATCTAGGTTCACCAGGTGATCGCCAGTTGTTGCAGCCGCAACCGTTCTCCCCAAATTTTTTAAAATTTTGGGCCCCTCCTCATGATTTAGCGTTGTTCTTAAATCATAAGATCCTGGAACTTATTGGTCGGGTTTTAATTTCGAATGATTGTGCAGACTGATTTTCAACCGGGTTCAAGGGTTTC
Source organism: Pseudotsuga menziesii (assembly GCA_001517045.1). Taxonomy (NCBI): domain Eukaryota; kingdom Viridiplantae; phylum Streptophyta; class Pinopsida; order Pinales; family Pinaceae; genus Pseudotsuga; species Pseudotsuga menziesii. The sequence continues at coordinate 433,619 of LPNX011161773.1, forward strand.
CTGTGTTTGAATTTTGTGATTGATCGCAGATGTGAGTTTGGTTTACTAGCCAGTGATAAATCGGATCTTTTGTTCTTTGAGTCCGCGGTTTCGGAAGTAAAATTGGTTTTAAAACTTTAATGATTTTCTGTTTTAAAAAAGCTTCCAAACACTTAATTTTTCTGTTAAATCGGGCATCACACTATGTTAAATCGGCTGCTTTTGTCCTTTTCCCTTGCGCCGTTACGGCTCCCAAAGATGCTTAGCATCCAAAGCATAAAGAGCTCCGACTGCCGATGCGTGTTGACCCTTTTCGTTGCGGACCCGTAGTTTTTCTCTTCCACCGTTGCGGCTGGGAAAGTCATTTGGCTTTCGATGTGGTTACCCTTCCGATTTTCGATTGGGAATTTTCCCGCCTTTCGGTCACTTGTCCGTAACCTATGTCTCTTCTGCCGTTGCGGCTGGGAAATTCGTTTAGCCTCCGATGTTAATATCCTCCGATTGCCGATTTAAAGTCTTCCTGCCTGTGAATTGGTCTACCCTTCCGATGTTGGTATTTTGAGCCGCCGATGAGTTTCCCATTTGCCGCCATTGGTGATGTTTGTCAAGCCTGGAGGTGGTCGAGGCAGTGGTGTCGGCGTTGAACAAGTGGTGCACCTGGCCATTTCTTTTGGGTTGGCTGTTTTAGTTGGTATAATGTGCTGCTTTGTTTTATAACGCGGTCCTGATGAATGATACACTCTATTGAATTGCAGGTGGACTCAAAGGACGTCTTCAGACTACCGCGGCACGAAGGCATAGCGAGGCAGTTTTAGGAAAGGTTGAACTGTAGCCATCAGGATTGCGAGAAAGACAAGCTAAGGAAAAGACAAAATGGATGGCGACAAAGGCATAGACCCAAAAGATCTATCCGTTACTAATCAGATCACGAATGCATACAGAAAATAAGATGAGAAGATGAAGCGTTTTGAAGGAAGGGAAAAGTCACACGTTTGGGGGAAACCGAAACGATCTACTGTTTTGTTTAAATACTTGAAAGTTAGAAGTTACAGGGGATTTTTCCCTGGAAAACTTGTAAACCTTTTGCTTGTAAGAGGAACTATTTCGTTTTACAAACTAGAAAGTGAAAATTTTACCTGTTGGAGAAAGTGCCATGTGGAATGGATCAATGTGTTTAAATGAGCAATGTTGAATGTGAACTATTTCGTTTTCAGCTGTGTCTCATTAGCTGTAAGAGTGTTCTAATTTCTTGAACCTATGTTCTTGTCTGAAGATTCTTCAGTATTTTCATGGTGTTCTTCCACTATGAGTAATGGGATGTTTTAATTGTTGATGAGCTATCTTGTCATGTATACTTTTACTTTTGTTTATATGTTTGGTTATAAGAACAACTATCTGTGATTTTCCATAACACCTGAACAAAATTGCATTACTCATTAATTAATCTAGCTCTCTAGAGATAGTTTAGTTAGTTGTATTTTATTACTGTTTGTATGATTTAGATGCTTGTGAGCGCTAAGACGAGAGGTAAGAACCTGCGCATCACGTTGTGACTGCTCCCTGCATATTGATCACCCTGCATTTAGTTAGGCACGTGCATCTCAAACATTAAGTCAAAAAATACAAAAATATACACGGTGGACCGGGCCGCAACTGGTAAAACCTTCTGTTTTTGTTACTTGACCTACGGTAGCCGGACCGCAAACCCGACGGATTCCCTACACCAAACAGTCATGGGCTAGTTGGGAACGTTGACTGGGGAGAATCCCTTATTGTTGGTGCTTGCGATTTTCCAGGCCTCAATAGGTGCTTGACCTGACAGTGGAGAGGCACCTCGGTGGGTGAGGTGAATATGTCGTGGTACTCCTCCATGACCTTGTCCATTTGTTGTTGTCGTGCGGAGGGGCCCTGTCTAGAGGTTGTGGCCACGATCTTCTTCTTTCCCTAAGGGCGGATCATCAAGAAAACAAACTTCCCGGTTTTGGAAATGAGCTTACTGCATTGTTCTGCAGTAACCAAAGAGATAGCGGTAGGGGGTGGTACCTTTGGTATCCTGTACAAATTATTTCCCAATGTAATAATAACAGCGCGAGGCCGAGACTCATACACAGCATGTTGCTTCCATAAGTATGGTTGACCTAATAATACATCACAAACATCAAGAGGAGCAATATCACATAATACCTCATCGGTGAAGGGCTTGATGTTGTAGGGAAGGTGGCACTGCTAGCTGACGCGAAGATCTCGTCCTTGGTGAAGCCACCTGATGGTGTACGGCTGTGGGTGTGTTGTGGTCGACAAACCCAACCGCTTCACAACCTCTGCTAAAATCAGGTTCTTTTGGCTTCCATTGTCAACGATGAACTGTAGCGAGGAACCCTTTACCCACATCTGGGAGTGGAAAAGACGCTCCTCCTCCTCCAAATCTTCTGGTTCTTCCTTTTGGATCTTCATGGTGGCAACGGTGGCGTTGGGCTCTGCATCGATAATATTCTTCCCTCTGTCATTCCCCTTCTCGGGTTCAGATTCAGTGTCAGAGTATGCATCTAATTCAGAAGCCTTTATCTCAGCCACCAGTGACTGCTTAGCCCGACACTCACTTGTGTTGTGAGTGGGGCTCTTATGGAACTCGCACCACTTTCCTGCTTCCTTCTTCGGCTTTGCAGTGTTGCTCTTTGCTTGCGGCTTTGGCAAGTTTTCTTGAGTCGCCATGCCTTGGTTGTGTCCTTGGTTCTGCGGTTTGGGGGCACCTTTCCCTTGCTTTTGATTCACAGATCCAAAGTATCGCTTTTTCTATTTGAATTTTTGCTCAATTTTGGCAGCATACTGATATGTCGTACCAAGCGAGGAGATGTCGAGGAACTCCATTTCCTTCCGAATGTATCTGTGCAGACAACTGCGGTACTTCAACACCAAATGTTTCTCTGAATCTTTGATACCCAACTTGGTGCGCAGGGTATGGAACAGATTCATCAGCTCATGCACATCTTGATCTCTTTGTTGCCACAACGTAGTCCATTGGATGTACTTGTCCTCATAGCTCCCCAACGGATAATATTGTCCCTTTATGGTATCTCAGAAAGAATTCCAAGTGGGTATGGCTGAGAACAAAGAGGGTTCCTCCTCATCCTTTCTCTCACAGTAGGTTTCCCACCAGTCCTTGACATGGGGGGCGGCTTTAAGTAGAGAAAAAGTAATCTTTTCTTGGTCAGAAAAGTCATGAACCGAGAAATATCCTTCTAATAGATTCAACCATTTATCTACGGTGTTTGCATCTATTCGACCATCAAATATGGGAATGTCGAAGTTTACTTGTACCTTAAAAGGGGTTGCACCTCCAGAGTGGCTGCTAGATGCAGATGCGCCACCAGTGGGAAGTCATTGAAGGATCTGGGCGAAGTTATCCATCATCGCGTTCCTTTGTTTTTCAAGGGCCTCCTCGAGCAACATTTTGATAGGATCTTCTGCGCCCTCGTCTTTCTTTTCGTCCCCCATGGGTGGCCGTCAGGATTTGGGAGGCTGATCTTGCAAAGGTTCAACCAGATCGAGCCCTAACTCTTTATACCCCGCCCTTGTTGGGGACATGCAAAGAAGAATTGAGAAAGAGCAGATTGCTCTAATACCACTGATTCGGATTTATGCAAGAACACAACAGAATACACAAATAACCATAGAAACAAATATGCAGCGAAAATAACACTTCATTTCATTAATCAATAACTGAAACTTGTTTACATACATAATGGAAATAAACTAGCTAGAGTGCTGGTAGCTTATCTCTGAGAAGAGATGTAGCGGCTACATGCCTCTGAACTCTATGTTACAATGAGGCTCGAAGGCCTATATATTATTGAGAAACAATGGAAACCCTACACATCCAAAAACCTAACCCTAGGAGGTGAAACGCCTTAATGTGGGCCCCGTTGGGTAACTTGGTACATCAATTTCTCGGGGTCGTAACTTTAGCATACTACCTCCGTTTGACACGCATGATACATCGTTAGAAAGATTTGTTTAATGACTACATTCATAAACATCAAATATCGAGTCTGGAACAAACTTATATTTTCCCAACCATTCGATGCCAAAAAAACGTGGTTTAGGTCCTCAAAACGGCTCCGAAAGTTTAGGACCCGAAAACTGCCAAAAATAGTAAATTGTGTTACAATTAAGGAAACTGGAAAACTGAAAGAAACAGTGGTGGGGGTCCAAGAGGAATAGGTGGGTGGCCACCAATATCCTCTGGATCATGGTATCATTAATGACAGTTTAATTCTTTGCCTAGGCTAAAACTTTTCCTTCTGTATTTTCACAAAGCACCATTAATGACGGTTTAATTCTTTGCCTAGGTTAAAACTTTTCCTTTTGTATTTTCACAAAGCAAGCAAGTAAAAGGCCGACAATAGTGGTTTGAAGTTTCATCCAATAAAATTGGAGGAAAATAATATACAATGAATTAATTAATAGATAAAATTGAAATGCTATGTCAAAAAGTTTATGATATTGCACAAATACACAAAACTAATAGGTAGTCAAAACAAATAGAAACAATAGAACCCAAAAATGCAAAATAACGTATCATCTTAGGGCTCGTGTATATTTGTCAATCCCAATGGATAAACATATATGACATAAGAAGCATGGCTTACAAATTTAAAGCAAGTGGAAATGCCATTGAAAATTATTGTATTTTTTTTAATGGATTAACAAAATCATGATTTGGTTGGAAGATTAAAATAATTAAATATGTAGAAAAATGTATTTATTTAAAGTTTAGATAAAAAATAAACCAGTATAGTATGATACATAAAGTTATAAATAAGACTTTCGTTTTTTTTAAGTACAAACAAAAACTTAGTAGTATGATACATAAAGTTATAAATAAGACTTTCGTTTGGGTCCTACTGCCCGCTCTGCCTTTTCCACTCTAGAACAAAGAGTTTCTTATGGGTCTAGCAAACTCCCTCGGGTGCTTTGTGGCCTTAGAAAAGGACTTCCATCTAATCTTTGATAAGCGTATGGAAAGGGTTCTCGTTGAACTTGATGCATTCAAGGGTCTTTTAGTTGATATTGACATTGTCTGTGGTGAACACATCATTAACCAAAGATTGGATTACCTACATATGCCCTTTAGATGCAATTATTGTCATGACACATGTCATCTTCGAAAAAACTGTTCTTTGCTTCTCCATGGTAAACTTGTCTCTCAGGGGTACGACCAAGACTCCTCACCTGCCTCTCCCTCCCCAGATGGGATTTGAACTTCAATTAAACACTCCTCACCATCTTTGGAGGGCCTTTATGTCTCCTCCTCCCCTATTCCCTATGAGGGCATCTCAAAAGGTGAACTGTTGTTTATTGAGGATGTTGAAACCTGCTCTCGCCTATCACGACCTACTAGGGTGGAAACCTCTCTGGTTAAGATCCCTCCTACTGGTCTCTTAGACTCTTCACTCCCTCCTTTACCCTCACCCCCTCAAACTCTCCCACTTCTTCCCTCCCCTGTTGGTCCTCCTGCCAACACTCTATAACACTTCCCCTCGCTCCCGAACCTTCATCAACCCCCTTCGTTATCCTCTTCAACCTTTATTACTACCCACACTACTGATGCTTCTCCTATCCCTAGGGACTCCCCTGCATTCATGGATTCCTCCCTCCTCAAATCATTAGATATTTTCATAGACAAGTACCCTGTTTCTCCCTCAACTCTTCCTGTGGATTCTATACGTTTTGGAAACGTTACTATTAGGAAGTTAAAGAAGAGTATTTCTGTTGATCCAGGTGCCACTGGTCTCTATACCCCACTCTCGACCAGACTGAAGGATGTTGCCAGATCACCCCATTCTTCTCATCTCAACCCTACACATGTACTTAGAGCAGACATACCTAAGGACTTTGTTCTCCAATGAAATTACTCTCCATGAATATTCATGGTTTCGGGGGGGGGGGGGGGGGCGGACCAACCAAAAAGCCCTCAGCTCTCTGTTTTCTGATCTCAATCCTGATATGATACTTATCCAAGAAACTATGTGTAAATTTTCATAGGCTCTCTTCCTTTACTCCAAACTCAAACCTGGATGGGAATTTTGTGCCCTTGACTCATCTGGCCTATATGAGGGTCTCCTTGTGGGATGGAACCCTCGCTTGATTCGTTGCAAGGATTTTACATCCTTTGTTGGTATTCTTCTCAAATCCAACATCAAAGGCTTTAGTCAAGTCTTTTCTATCTTAAATTGCTATGGTCCTTATTATTGTATTTTTTTTAATGGATTAACAAAATCATTATTTGGTTGGAAAATTAAAATAATTAAAATATAATTAAATATATAGAAAAATGTATTTGTTTAAAGTTTAGATAAAAAATAAACTAGTATAAATTCATTTTAAAGGTAAATATGAGAAAATTCGATTTCTTGAACTGTAGATTATTTTCTAATTAAAAAGAATATAACTCAAAAAATATAATCTTTTTTAATACACATTACATAACACTGTGTTACTTTACATAACAAAATCAAAATCTTCTTATACTATAAAAATCACTACTTTCGCTATAAAAATCAAGTTTTAAATAATTATTAATAACATGCTATATAAAACGAAAACTTAGTAGTAAGATACATAAAGTTAACTTAGTAGTATGATACATAAAGTTATAAATAAGACTTTCAATTTTTTTCAAGTACAAACAAAAACTTAGTAGTATGATACATATAGGCCCTGAGCAGCAACACATGGTTCTAGGTGACTTTTACATGCTGCATTAATCATATGGAGCAAATTCTCTTGAGATAATCATACCATACAAATGTAGGAGGAAATTAATTTAAAATAGTAATTAAGAAATCCATTCACAGACAAAAAGCTCTCCACCGACATATCAGTATATGTAATTTAATAGAAATAGAAATATGCATCTTCTTGATTAATCCTTCGAGTACTTAAAGTTGAAATCAAGAAGAAGTAAGTAAGTTGTAGGGTTTAAATTATCAGAGTCATTGTTATAATTAATATATCATCGATCTCTAATCAACTCAAAACTTCTAGCGGGAAAGAGTAGAAATTTCAACATAGCAACATTTATGTTGAATAATTTATTAAGTTTTAAGTTTTAATCATTTTTACATATATCCATTTTTTTAATTAAAATTAATGTATTTTGATTTATCATAATTTTAATACATTTTAAGTTAAAGTTGAAGACATACTTGAAATAAGCCACAATCTAAAAAGTTTTATTCAAGATTTATATCAATAAATAGGATGATTTTTTTTACCTGACCCTATTATTCCTTATGTTGTTTCTCTAAGTGAGTTATGGAGCAAATGCTAGGGACCAGCGTGTAGGTTGCACCTTCTTGTGCTTTTTTAGGATTTCAAGTCAGTTCTCAGTCCAGGGTGTGTTAGAATTAATGAGGCTAGTGTTATCGTTAGCCTGTTGTTACGATGATTTTGTTTTTAGTTTGGGTGTTGTAATAATGTTGGAGATTGAGAGATTCTCTCCAACAAGTTTCTATTTTCAGTGCATTGTTGGGAGATTTTCTCCGCTAGTTGTTGATGAGCCTCAGTATAAAACCAATTTGATGATTCCACACTAAATTTTATTTGCATTTGTTTACACTTAAACCATGGAAAATTTTAGGGGCTAATCTTAGCCCATATGCTAAATTTAGGTGTTTTAAATTTCTAATGGGCTAATTTTTTACTAAAAACCCATTGGGTATGATTAGTCCACATTTTATTTATTTATTTTTAATGAATAGGAGACTATCCCCATAAAATTTAGAAAGGGGAGATAAAACAATTTTACCCCTCTAAAAATCGATTTAAGCCTCTTTTCACCCAAGAAAATCACTAGGCAGCTCCCATTCACCCATGTTTTCCAGAAATGGTAGTTGCTATGATCTCTTTCACCCTCTATCATTCATGCAAAACAAAGTCGGAGATACATTCGTCTAGATTTTATGGGTTGAATATTGTTTTCCAAGTTGCTTAATGTCCACATGAGGGGAAATTGATACTTAATATCAGGTCTTATAGCAACACATTTGCATCTAGGAGAGTTTAGAATCCCATCACCTAAGATCCAAAGTTTCCTCGAGAAACTTGGGGATTGTGAAGCAAACGATAGACGACGCGACAATAATCTTTTTGTGGGTGTTTGTAGCATCATTCCTAGGGTTGGGACTTCGTGCATAGCTGTGTATTTAGTCGTGTAGGGGGGCATGACATTTCTTATAACCATTTCCATTTTGTTTCTACTTGTGTTTGTGTTCTCCTTTCTAGGACAAGCATGGGTGGAGCAACTTGGAATCCCATTATCTTTGTTGCTTCTTTTGCTTTGGGTATTGTCAAGTATTTTGGCTTGTTGCTTGTTTTGTTTATTGAATTTTATGGTTCTCAAAGGATTTTTGTAGTAGTTTGTAGAAACTTGATTTCAAGTTGCATGTTGCCAGTAGTTTGTAGAAACTTGATTTCAAATTGCATGTTTCCAATAGTTTGTAGAAACCTTAGAAAAGAATGCAGTTTTTGCTTGAAGCCTGGAACTTTGTTTGTTGTATTTGTAAAAGCACTCCCAGATTCATTCCAATCTGCCTTGTTACTCTTCTACTAGCTCTATCATAGTTAACTTTCATGGATTTAAAGACTTGAACCAATGTCTTGATATCACCACATTCTCAACAACTTGTATTTTTATTTTATTTTTGCATGGAAATATATCATGCACAGTGGGGTTGGTTTTTAATTAGGTTTGGAAAGCATGCCGATAATATTTGGTTGAATAAACATTTGTTGAATAACTTAGAACACACATTTGCTTTAGAGTGGCAATTAATTTTTAGAATAGTTCCATGTGCATTGATGATGATGATTATGATGATGATGATGAAAATTAACATCCACTGAGACTCTTTGGTCTATCGTACCTTAAGAAAATAGAAAGGAATTATTTGGAATTATGCATAATGTGATTCCTATTAATAAAAATATGAGAAATAAGTGTTCCTAGATCCCCATAGTTTTGACAAGTTAGAATATCATGGAGATTAGAATTGTAGTAAAGATTAGGAAACTATGATCGAATGTGGGTGTATGTAGGGTAGTCTAAAAGAAATTGGGATTCATCTTCAACGTTCATAGACTCACGGAGCTGGCACACCCTTTCCACCCATGGTGTTTTAGGAATTGTCCAACACCCTGTTTCGCTATAAAGCTCATGGGAGTTCGTTCTTATCTTGGATGTATTAGTCTTCTAATTTGAACTAGTTAAGATAGAGAGATACTTTTGATCTTCTAGATTAGGATTAATGAATTCTTTGTAATATCTTAAAATTATTTTACCCTCTAAATCCTTCTCATCCCACATTTTCTCTTTGAACTTAGATGTGATAGTATTTTTTAGGTTGTTCATATCTTTCAAAGTGTTATTTCCATCAACCCCCCAATTAATTAACAAAGCCATGGCATCCTTATACCAACCTCTCTAGAGTTGGAAAACAACTTTCTAGCTTATCGACGTAAATGTCGAAAATGGTAGGGAAGAGGGGGCATCCATGTTTGACTCCAATATTACAATTGATATCTTTCTACCACCTCTCAGTGCTCTTAAATTTGGCAATGACTTTCTCATACAACCTTATCATGACAACTCTCAACTCTAAAGGAACCTTTATTTCTTCTAATATATTCCACAAGTTATTCCTAGGAATTGTATCAAAATATTTCCTAACGTCCACAATGAAACAAAAGGGATTGGATTTAATATTACGACAATCCTCTGCAATTATCTTAAGAGTACAATGATACACATTTAGAGTTTTTCACCCTCTAATTTTGCAAGGTGTGTGCATAAATGAGGTATTGGTGGGCCCTTGTAATACATGGAGAGCTAAATGAGGATCAAGTTGTTGGTGGGACCTCATATTAATATTGATTCTATTTGTTGTGGTAATGTAAAATTTATTGTTGTTTTCCAAGAATATTCCTAGAGTATGGTGATTTTGATGTATTGTGATAGCTAGAGTCAGGTACTAAACTACCACCAAAAGAGGGCATGCTATGTGATGTTCTATTAAGATTTATCTCCTATTACTCTATATCGTTTTCTACTCAACAAAAAATTCACCAAGACTTCACAACATTCTATAATTTGGTAAAAGATTCACCAAGACTTTACAAGGTTTCACAATTTAATGAAATATTCACCAAGAGTTTACAAGGTTTTATACTTTAATGAAATATTTGCCAAGATTTTACAAGATTATATAATTCAATGAGAGATTCACCTAAAAATTATATATAAATAATATAACATTGATAAAATAACCTTCATGGTTTCCTATATATCATGGGGATTCTCCTATTTATACATAGAAATTTACGGGGGGTGGGAGGGAAGGGGTTCTTAAACTTTTCCCTGATTTAAACTTCTCTATTTGAGCCTTTAAAACAATCATTTTGTCTTTGCTACATATCCCTTTCGTTTGTGTGCTACCAATCTTTCCCCATCCCTCCAAATTTCTTGACATACAAATAAAGGCATTCCTAAGCTTCATCAAAGTGCCTCTCACAATGCCATATTCCTTTGTGGAGATCGACAATATGGAAAACAAAACACATGTCTAGGTGTTTGGGTGTTTGCCAACCTCACAACTTGGAGCCAAATGAATTGACAACCTCCAAGGATCTACAATGCTTCTAGAGCTACACAAATTCACAATCTTTGTTTTAGTTTCAAAATCTATGCAACCAACAGAATGAGGTGATGGGGAATGTTATCAAGAAGGACGTCTAGATTGATCTAGGCATTATACCACATGCTTCATGTAGTCTAATCTTGGTGAGATGGAAATCAATTATCACCTATGCTGATTGATATGAGTTCACACGAAAAATTGAGGCCATTAATATGACATTAAATCTTCCCATCAACGTGTTCCATTTATCTCCTATTGATATTTACATCATATTATGACTTTGGGTTGAAGTGTAATTTATACTATGGTCGTAATTTCCACCATAAAATTTAACAATAATACAACATGATAGAATACCAAATGATCAAATTTTAAACTTTAAAAATTAACTTATACAATTGACCCCACCACCTCTCACTCTTTAAAATATCATAAAATTAATATTTAAAAATCTTATATATATTTTATAATTATTAAAAAATTATTAAAAAAATACATTATAAATAACTAATAAAAAATGATTTTTTTCCTTTACCAATAATAATCAAAATATAAATTTATTTTTTCTCTATATCAATAACTTTTTCCTTTTTAAATTCTAAACCATTATAAAATTAATCAAAATTTGAAATCAATTAAACCATTGTTTTGCAAAATTGCAATAATTGCAATAACTCAAAATAATTCAACTAAACAAGCTCTGATGCCCTCGAGTCTCGACTGCTAAATGAAACCACCATTCAAATAAGTTAGCCAACATATTTCTTGAAAGGGCACAGAGTCTCATGCTAATTTTCTTTCACAAGTTTGAAAGTTTGGAATCTAAAACTTGTCATTGAAGACTCCAACATTCAAACCTCGAGTGCCTCACCTGTTGACCTGCCTTGGCCATTGTAAATAGTGTTTTGTTTATTAAAAGAACAAAGATTTTAAAAATGGCTGCTAATGTCTAAAACCCAATGAGAGAAAAAAAGTGAAATTTATTATGAATAGATCTCACATCATGCATTGAATTGCATAAGCATTTGGACCCATTGGTTAATCAATGCATTAGTTCCATTACGATCCCAAGCATTGATTGTTAATTGGTACCTATCCAGTTGAAGTAGGCTCTGTTTCTCAGAACAACTTTTTCCATTATTGGGTTATTGATCCAGATGGAGATCAGTGGCCACCCACCTATTCCACTGGCTCAAAACAATTGTCCATTGTGGCAGTTTCCTAGTTATTTTTCTACATTTTTTTGGGTCCCAAACTTTCGGGGCCGTTTTGAGGCCCTAAATGACGTTTTTTGGCGATTCTGGGCCAAATGGTTGCCATCAACATTTATTTTATTGACCAAAAGTTGTAAATCTTAGATAGACCTTTCCAACGAGCTATTGAACGCCCAAATCGGAGATCGTATGCAAAAGTTATGACCCCGGGAAGTTGACTGTTCAACTTACCACCTTAGGGCCGCAAACTTTATGACGGTTCATCTTCTAGGGTTAAGTTTTGGACTTTTGGGGTTCTCACCTCATTCTTATTATAAATAGGCCCCTTTGGCCTCATTTTGTATTCAGCTTAGCACGGATGAGCATAGCAGCCACATCTCTTCTCAGAGATAGCGACCACCATTCTAGCAATTGTATTACAGTCTGTTCTATTTCCCCAATTTAATAGAATATATGTTTATTGTATCTCTGTTATCTTTGCAAAATGTCTATTATAATGACTCTGTATATGTTCTTTCATTTTGTTCACACATAAATCCATATCAGTGGTATCAGAGCAATCTGGTCTTCGATTGTTTCAGGGCGCATGTCCTCGATGAGGTCTGAGTATAGAGAGTTTGGTCTTGGACTACTTTCACTTGATCATTCTCGCCATCCCAAACGACCTCCCACAACGAAAGAAAAGAGAGACGACGGAGCATGAGATCCTATCATGTCATTGCTCGAGGAAGCCCTCGAGCGACAGAGGAACGAGATGATGGATAGTTTCACCCAAATCCTTTTGCGAATGTCGGCAATAGCAAGTGCATCTTCAATGAGCAGTCGGTTTGGGGATGCAACTCCCTTCAAGGTACAAGTTAACTTTGATATTCCTTTATTTGAAGGAAAAATCGATGCATATGCCCTAGATAATTGGTTGAATGTTCTAGAAGGGTATTTATCTGTCCATAATTTTTCCGACAGAGAAAAGATCACCTTTGCGCTCCTTAAGGCAGTCCCCCATGTCCAAAATTGGTGGGGTACTTATTGTGAGCAAAACTCATCAGACGAGTCTGGAATGTTTGAAACAAATCCCACTTGGGCCTCTTTCATAGATGTCATTAGGGAATAGTATTACCCTGTGGGAAACTATGATGACCAGTACACAAAATGGACCATTCTGCGTCAAGAAAGGGACCAGACAGTGTCGGAGTACACCAACAAATTTCATACCCTGCGGACAAAGCTGAGTATCAAGGACTCCAAGCGGCACCTGGTCCTGAAATATCGCAGTGCTCTACATCGGTACATCTGAACTGAGATGGAATTCCTCGACATCTCTTCACTTGGATTTGTCTATCAGTATGCTGTCAAAATCGAGGAGAAATTTCGACAGAAGAATAAGCGAGACTCTGGACCTGCAAATCCACCGCAGAAGCAAGGTAAGGGAAACCTTGTCCCACAGAACACAGCAAAAGAAAACGACAACCAGTCCCCGCCACAAGCAAAGAAGGGGGATGGAAAGACAAAGAAGGACATCGGTAAGTGGTGCGAATTTCATAAAAGCCCTTGGCACAACACTGATGAATGTCACTCAAAGCAGCCATTAGTGGCCGAGATCAAATCTTTAGAATCAGATCCAGATTCTGATTCCGAGCCCAATGCCACAACCGCATACAATGGGAGGCAGATCGTTGATGCAGACCCCACAGCCACTATTGTTACCACACAGATTCAACTAGAGGATCCTGAAGAGTCAGAGGCAGAGGAGTGCCTATTCCACTCACAGATGTGGGTGAAGGGAATGCCTCTACATTTTGTTGTTGAAAACGACAGCCAAAAGAACCTGATCTCAACAGAAGGCGTCAAGAGATTGGAGCTTCTGACAACACCACACCCGCAACCTTACAACATCGGTTGGCTAAGCCAAGGACGAGGTATACGCATTACTCAACAATGCCTCCTACCATATGGCATCAAGCCTTTCAAAGATGGGGTACTGTGTGGTGTGGCCCCACTTGAAGTCTGTGATGTTCTTTTAGGACAACCATATATGTGGAAGCGTCATGTTGTATATGAGTCACGACCTCTCAGTGTCATTGTCACTTTGCGAGGACAACTCTACTGGATCCCAGAGACAGTTGCACCTGCCATAGTCTCGCAGGGTAGGAAGATAAGCTCCCACACTAGGAAATTATTCTTCCTCACAATTACATATGGAGGAGAACATAAGATCACAGAGACCTCCACACCCTCTACACAGGGTGTCTCTGCTCATCAGACACAAGAAGAAGACATAGCCATTGTTTCCTCATCTATCCGAGTACCTCTACGATGCAAGGCCATGCATTCAAGGTGCTCATCCAGAAACAAATCATCCATACAACAATTACAACCCTCTCGGGATGTCAAAGAAAGGAAGCCTCTTCACTTCAGCAAATGTCGCACCAGGAGATCAACTCAACGTACAGTTCGAGAGATGATACGGGATTCGACGCAATGGAGACCATTGCTTCCTAAGGTGGGAGGATTGATCCAGATGGAGATTGGTGGCCACCCACCTATTCCACTGGCTCAAAACAATTGTCCATTGTGGCAGTGTCCTAGTTATTTTTCTACATTTTTTTGGGTCCCAAACTTCCGGGGCCATTTTGAGGCCCTAAACGACGTTTTTTGGTGATTCAAGGCTCAATAGTTGCCATCAGCATACATTTGGTTGACCAAAAGTTGTAAATCTTAGATAGACCTTTCCAACGAGCTATTGAACGCCCAAATCGGAGATCTTATGCAGAAGTTATGACCCTAGGAAGTTGACTATTCAACGTACCACCTAGGGGCCGCAAACTTTATGATGGTTCATCTTCTAGGGTTACGTTTTGGACTTTTGGGGTTCTCACCTCATTCTTATTATAAATAGGCCCCTTTGGCATCATTTTGTATTTATCTTGGCACGAATGAGCGTAGCAGCCACATCTCTTCTCAGAGATAGCTACCACCATTTTGGCAATTGTATTACAATTTGTTCTATTTCCGCAATTTAATAGAATATATGTTTACTGTATCTCTCTTATCTTTGCAAAATGTCTGTTATAATGACTCTGTATATGTTCTTTCATTTCGTTCACACATAAATCCGGATCAGTTATAATGGCAGTGGGAATTGCAGTTGAAAGATTTGAACTCTGAACTTACATGAAAAGAAATTGGATGTGATTGTATTCAATTTATTATGAAGAATGTGTAAGGACATGTGGCACATCTATGTTGGATTCAATTCATGGTTGTTGGGTTTTGGTTTCCAAGAAGAATGAGGCACATGGAATTGGGTTTTGGTTTCCGAGAAGAATGAGGCACATGGAAACACATGGGAAATATTTTATTAAACTTTATATATTGAATTATTGGGCTATGGGCATGAAAATAAGAGTTATATATGATGTAGAGTAGGTATGAAGTGCATAGCATTGTTCCTTGTTTCAAGTTTATAGCGGAGATGTCAAAATTGTTTATACCCAACACTCTTACATAGAAGAATGGAAGCATAAGCACTAAGTGGGAATTGTTTGGAAACTTGTGCCCTAAACACCCTACATGGATTTTTAAAGTGCAAAAAGATATTCTCACTTACATAAATGCATGTGCTATCATGGATTGAACACTTGAAAATAGAAATATGAATGACAAGCAACTCGTCATCTTGGAGTGTGTCCCTTACCCCACACACATGGACCATTCCATGTAGTTTATTTGAGTAGGAAAAATTATGGGTTTGAGTGCCAAGAAACTTATCATAAAAGATAAGGCTCTTGGGTTTGTGTCCCTTGCCATAACCAAATGGATGGGCCCTTCCTTGTTATGAATCATGTACTTTGGAAATGGTAAATGGATTTAAATTACACATTGACCTAATTCATCATGATAGGGAAGTACCATGTTTGACTTTATTCATATTTGGTGGTTTGAAATGGATTTACATGATATTTGGTGGTTTGAAATGGATTTATATGAGATGGTGATCTAATTTTGACATTTGAATTTTAATTATAGATATTGACTCAAATTTTATGTGTCAGTTTTAATGAAAAGGAGAAATTTTATGACAAATGATTGAAATGATTGTAGTGGTGGAATAATTTTGGATATATTAAGTGTTTAAATTGATTGCTTTAAGTGTATTATGGGAATATATAGAATAAGCGTAGCTTAAATATTTTATGTTTTCAACTTTTTTGAGTATATTTTGTCTTGTTTTATTCATAGTTTGGTTGGGAATTTATAAAAAATATTATAATCAAGTATATTGGCTATAGATATTGTATAATCTGTGTTTTATAGGGGTATTTGAGGATGCTGAATCTATTTATGGATTCAAAAACACAGTTTGAACACTTCCAAATTTGGATTTTACCAAAAACGCATTAACTGGTATCCGACCAAAACCCACCGGAAAGTCCAAAACATAGAATAAATTGACTATTCATATAGAATATATGCAATCTTTAAACTAGAGTTTTGATATATTGATCATTGTAATTTGTTCTAATTATAAATACATTAAATATTAAGTAGAATTTGAAAAAACTATATGTAAAGCTCTTAGTGTTTAAAAGATTTTTTATTGAATGAATTACACTCGTGTACGTTGTCTTTCTCTTAGTAATTTGGGAAATTTGGTTTGCCAAGAATAATTATATTTTTAAGCCAATCAAATTCCCATCTTTTAGGTCTCAATTCATGTTATTGCTTTGCTCTTTATTTTCAAGACCTCTAACAGTGGGAAAAACCCAAGGATTATGGGTAATATTTCTATTGATAAATCATTTTCTTGGAGTTTTTTATGGGGTTTGCCAAGGCCGTGGTGAAGTTTGTGCTTTGGGATATGTTCTTTATCTTTTAAAATCTCACTATTTTATAGCCAAGGAAAATTTGGGAACTGCTACTACCAATGTTAGTGAGTTTAAAGCCCTTCTGTATCTCCTGAAATCTACTTTGAATAAAAGTAAACATCAACTTCAGGCTCATAGGGATTCAACAATCACTATGAACTGGACAAAGGAACAACCACACATACACAGTACAGGTCTTCTCTCCTTGGTTTTACTTCTTAAAGAAATTTCTAGACAGATTCATGTGATCACTTTTTCTCATGTTTATAAGGGAACTTAATATGCAAGATAATTCTGATCTCTCTAAAGAGGGGCTCCATATGCCTATAAATCATATCATTGAAGAAAAATACCAGGGAAGGTCTTCCCTCCTTATAGGACTATCAATATTTATGAGTTTTAAGTGTCTTTGGATGGACCACTTTTGTATTTATGTTAGCATTGTGAATTGATTATACTTCTCTTTTTAAAATTGTTTAGTTTTATTTCCAGTGAGCTCATTTTTGCTCAGTCATTTATTGGAAATAATTTTTTTGAGGTTGAAAGGTTCTCTATTTTGAGGTTTTATTTGTGTATAGCACTTTGCGAAAATGGTTCACTAGACCTAGCTTTGGGAAATATGTTTTCTAGTATATTGAGGATTGTATTTTGAATTCTCTCTGGAATGAAAAATATATTTTTTATTAATGTTTGATATCATGTAGCTCATCCTTGATAGTTGAAAAAAAACACCATAGATTGATTCTAGATAGAAATGTCTCATAAAAACAATGAAGAATAACACTAAACAAAATAATACAATATTCATATAATTTAGTTTTTATATTACTAATTTTTTTTTCTTTATATACAAATATGTAAATCAATTTCATTTAGTTTACATTAAATGTATATATTTAATGGGGATGGCATTGCAATCTCTTCAATACCAAGTTATACAATAAATGTTATCATTTTAATAAAATGAATAATAATTATTTATCTTAAATAAAATAAAATAACCATTACATTTTTCACTTATATAAAAACTACAATAGAAATAACATTTTTTATTTATATACTATTCAATTTTTACACAATTTAAACATAGTTTTTATGTTTATAGAAATTGAACCTGAAGTTTTGCCATGCTTGTTTATATATGTAACGTCCCCGACCCTCAACCGGCGAAGAGGACGTTACTATCACCAAACATACGGGCAAATAGCCCCATGAACATGAACAAGCATATAATGCTGAAATAAAAAGCTTAAAACATAAAACATACTAAGATGCATAATCCTTCATATACATAGCAGAAGCAAACATACATTCATGCAAGCATACCACATGTTCATTGTATTCATTAATCAGTAAGTATAAATGCAGAGACAAAATAGTCAAGAATACTTATCTTAAACAGAATTCATCCCACAACCAGCTACGTTGCTGCAACGTTCCACCCAACCATAGGCCACCGTGCTCATCAATCTCTTAGCAACACCGCCACCCCTGAGATGGGCATGATTCCTCAAGGAATAAGGGTCAAAGCAGGCTTACACATAGCCAAGGTACACAAATTAGCCAAGCCCCCACAGTGGGGTTTATCAGGCCGTCAAGGAGCTAGGAAAGGCTAAATGCTAAGCTAGTGGCCTCAATGGAGACCTAAGGATGCCTACACCAGAGTTAACCCTGACCTCCAAGACATCCACACACCCAACACCAGGAATCAGTCCTTTCTCTGCTTCACAGTCCCTCAGGCCCTGACTTCCCTTTCCAATACTCTTCAAGGGTTGTTGAGAAGAAATCCAACAGTCTCCCTCTGTCTGAGTGGCTCCAAACACCAGTTTCTCAAGCATACCCAGCCTCTAATCCTACTCTCAACAGTCCAAAGACCAACCACTGCATACTGCAGTAAAACAAACAATTCATAGCTCTGTGAAGAAGATGAAGACAACAAGGTGACAACCCCAAACGAGAAGGTGAACTCAGCTCAAGTCAACAAGACGACTCAGAGTTGTCCTTGGCCCTAGTGTGGCCAAAACAACTCAGCAGCAACCCAAAAAGGTACTTGCATACACGAAAACCCAAAAAACCAAGGGAAGACAATCCCTGAGTCATTCTTGGCCCTATTGTGGCCAAAATGACTCCCCAACAATCTACGGTAGATACCACTCTGATAACTGGGAAAACACAGTCAGCACAACATGAATGAGGCCACAACCAACGATCCACGAAGAAACCATAGCAAATCCCAATTCAGGGAAAGAACAACAGCCCCCGGTTGCCGATGAAGTAACAGGACATTACACAGTCCAGACATAGCCAGCAACGTTACAAAACAATGGTCCTTCCTCAACAATGAAGCCGCGACACATTTTCACAGTCGGTAATGGTGGAGTGAACACAGACTCCCTACGTGAATGGAAGGAAGAACATAACCACAGACCGATAATCGGTGTGAGAGAGGGAAGGGTGAACCGCCACACAATGGGTTGTAATCCATTTTATCTCTACTTTGCATGAGGAAAACGAACAGCCCATGATTCGAGAGAGTGGACAGATGGTCAACATCCCAAACGGTGCGTGACGAGACCACTCCCAGCTCGTGCGTGACTGAACCAGCTATGGAGGCGCGTGGGGGCAATCCTGCCACCCACCCCTACGCAACATTAACTGCCTCAACTAAAACAGGGTTTAAGGTTTGACACATGGCTTTTCTCCATGGGGTCCAGGTTTAGCAATCCCCCCCTAACCTTAGGAAATCATGCCCTTTTCATTTAACGTTGCACCATCGTAGCTGGCTGTAGGTTTATTTTAATTGATGTGCATATTTACACGATGCCAAACTATAATGTGCCAGATAGAACGATATACCATCGGCAACGATCCCAATTGCCAAAACATACACAACCAAATCGATGGTGGGTCTTTTGCCTTGAGCTGCACAACACGATTAATTACAAAATTACATCATGTACCTTTTAATGCAAACGGGGTCAAAACCGGGGTATTAGAATCCCCTCCCCCTTGGAATAACACCGTTCTCGGTGTTCCAATACATAGGAATACATATACAATTTGCACATCAAAATTTCAAAATTTTGCAGATCTGTCCCACGTTCAATTATTTACTTGAACTTTCAGGACCAAGCCCCTCGACTTCCATGAGTTTGTCCTGTTGGTTCTCAGCTTTCGGCTCATCCCCAAGTCAAGGAACTTTGTGGCTGCTGCCCTCTTTATGTTCTCTCGTTGGGCAGTCCCGACGTAAATGGTGTCCTCCGCATTTCCAACATTTCGCTGGCTGCTTCATCTTTACCTGCTCAATTTCCTTTGAGTCTTCCTGCCTGGACCATTTCTTTATGGATTGCTTGGACGAATGTCCCATCATTGATCCACTTTCCTTGCCTTTACGGATTGGCCCCAGAAGGCTTTTTACCTCCTTTTGCAAACTAATAGATTCTTGAAAAATTTGGTGGTTCATCTCATTCTGCCTTTTCTGTATCTTGAGCATTTCTCCAAGATTCTCTTGGGTCCTAGCAATCGTTTGAAGGAGACTTCCAGCCAAGTCCAGCAACTTTTGGTCTGCTTCCATGATCAATGTGCACCACTGGATTTCACCTTTCCCACTTGTGAAATGCATCATTGAAATTATGTTAGACCAAGCATAATGTAGGCATTAATATTAGTCAATTAATTGCCCAATTGGCATGATAGTCCAAGTCTCATCAAGGAGACTTTCATATTTTTCATGCCTTCCCAACAGGCACATGAGCTCATTCATGTCCATTCT
>LPNX011161773.1:454360-547349 GCA_001517045.1 Pseudotsuga menziesii
ATATGTATGTATATACATATGTATATGTATATACATATGTATATGTATGTATATACATATGTATATGTATGTATATACATATGTATATGTATATATATGTGTGTGTGTGTGTGTGTGTGTGTGTGTGTGTGTGTGTGTGTGTCTATATATATATAATCAAAAGGCAAGAGAGAGTAGCAAGAGTTTTTTTTTCCCCTCTTTGTTTTGTTCCATCCTAGAACCCACACCACCGTTGTGGCTTTTCATGCTCTCAGCCTCTTTCACTTCACCATGAATGCTGGACCAATCCCTCTTGGTCATGACACTTAGTGTCTCCGGTCTATTTCAGACCTCTCAACCATGGAGCCTCCCCACATGTTTTGTCTCGGTTGCAAGACCTTCACAGTCTCAGTAGCACCTTTTTCATTATTTATCATTCTGAGCCCTTCAGGACAGTCACATGTCCTCATGCACCCCTAGGATGCTCTCATAGTCCTCACTCCCAGCAATACCTATATTCAAACATTGAATAGATTCACATGTTTAGTTTATTCTCATCGGTTTTTATCTCTAAAACAAGAGCTTAAAACATCATAACCAAATCATATACACATGTATATTCTTAAGCAAGAATTTGCAAAATAATCCAATACTTATATGTATTGTGCGTTTCCTCGTTGGTCCGCAGGATCCTACTTCGCTTTGCAAGCCTTGGGACCGCCTATGGACTTGGATGTTAGGCCAGCACACAGGCTGCTTCACAACATCCTTTTATACATATATCAGGCACAGTCAAGCCAACCTTCAGTTGGGTTTATCAGACCGTCAACAAATCGCTTGCACTTATATCAACAATGCACTTATATCAACAACCAATCATCATCCAAGCCAACACCGTTGGGTTTATCAGGCCATCAACAATAACACATGCACTTATATCAACAACCAATCATCATCCAAGCCAACACCGTTGGGTTTATCAGGCCATCAACAATAACACATGCACTTATATCAATAATAAACGACCATTTCCAGGTCTCATTTCCGGTAGTGAGCTCTAATTCCACTACCCCATATCACACAAGAGACCACTCCCTTCTCTGAGTTAACAGTCCCTTAGGAATGTCTCCTTCTCTGTGCTCTTTAGTAGGAGGTAGGATAAGCTCAAGCCATTGTCCATTTAGTGTACATCACCAGACTACATCTGTTTAGCCTAACAACACAAGCAATATAAGCATATTCGTTAGCGTTATTGCTCTAAAACCATAATCATGTTTCATATCATTCTCTATCAAGTATTGAGACATCAGGAGTGCATCCACTCCCTAGGGTGTAATCAATATTGAAAAACCCTCCCATGATCCGACATCGAAAAAGTGTGCACCCCTTTCTGACGTGTGCCATGTAGGCCCTATTCATACTCAAGCAATCGGTCATAATGGAAATAAAATCAAAACATGTTCTGCATATGGAATTTTAATAATTTGTCATGCATATTCTTAGCTAGGGTCACAGAACACTTTTCCATTTGCCGAGGCAATATTCCTTCGTTAAGGAGGAATGGGGGCTCCCTTCTCTGAGTTAATAGTCCCTCGGTTTTCCATCCCAACTCCTTTCACATTCCATATCCACACATGTCTTACCGACATAATCTATGCCAGCTCACTCATGTTTCTTACCAAACATGCAGTGCAGATGAGACATTTCCAAAATGTCCAATGGAGTTTCACCTGAAACCCATTTCCAAGATAAGGGAAAACCTTCCCATGAAGTTTGGCTCCTGCAGGCCATCACACATGATCTTCCTACAGTGTGTACCCCTGGTACATTCATCAAATAGCCAAACAGTGAATCATTATCTGATAATACAATCCAAATTTGATTGTTCCATAACCAAGCAATGACATTAGTACTTAAATTCAATGAGAATTTGCAACCCTGTTTACTACAGAAATTGATTTGCTTGGCAATGAGGTGATCCTCAATTGTGGGTCTCTTGTAAGCAGCACCACTATGCCCATTATAATTTTATGCTTACTAGCATAACATGAATACCCACTTAGAATGCGTCCTCCTGACACAATCTTATGCAAGCCAATAGTGATTAGTAGTTGTCAGTAATTTCTCAAATCTGAAATTCACAAATTCAAATTTAACAACCCATTATGCATACAAACTATTTTCATAGCCATGAGACTCTTCTCATAAGGTTTGGCTCTTTAACATTGTAGATTCTAGCATTTGTCATGGCCTTACTCTCATTGCCATGCTCTAAACAATATACCTGAAACCTGAACTTCAATCAGCCAAACACTTGGTAAACCTTTTCATTGTTGCAACCATCACTGAAGCATTTTCAGAATTTATAAAATTCAAATACTTCCAGCTGTTATTCACATCAATATTACCAAAACCCCTTTACTTCATGCAATCATTATCATACTTTAAATTACAGGGTACAATCACATCATTTATGCAACTAAATGAAATGTTTAGATACTCCTTACTTCACAAGCGTATCATTTGTATCACCTTGCTCATCCATAGAGCATTTACGGTAGCCAATTGATCATGACTACCCTCTTCGTGCACTTACTATCCTACATTCATAACAACTTTTGAAGTGGTTCCAGAATTGTCATCAATTCGTCATTTCAGCCATTAGTTATTCATAACATCACATGCACTATCTCAATGCATCCATGCAATGCATCACACATTTGCACTCATACTTATGTATGCATATCTACAACATTTACTCATACTTTTCATATGCATCCAGTCAATGCATAACTACAAGATTTATAAAATCTTTTAATGCATACCCACTCAATGCTACCTTGCATTGATTCAGGAATACTATGCATTCAAACATACCATGCATGGCCCAACCATGACTACTTCATCAAGATCATCAGTGCTTACTTTGCTTGGACTACTAAGCTCATAACAACATAATACATGCATGACACATTCCTCTCTGAACGCAGTATAAAATTCAAATACCCACATGGTATGAGAACTCTTGCTTTTAACACTCCTTGCAATTGTCATAATTAAACTCTTACCTTCATGGGTCCTACTTACACCCTTGACATTACCAGTTTGGTTGGTCCTTTGCAGGAGTTTGCAGAATTTGCTCATCAAATTTTGATTATGGACTTGTTGCCTTATCCCTTTCTCCATAGGGTTGCTAGTCACATTCGTCAGCATCAACAACATATTCATCCATGTCCATGTTGTCGTTGGTTTTTCCACTAATGCGAAGATCAATGCAATAATTATTATTAGTGGCTCATTATAAATGTATAATTCTCACTATTCTTACCAACATGTATCTTATGCATGCTAGGCATATCCTCATACATTTCATGTATAAAACTTGTAATCATAATTAGAAAGACAGGGTTTAAGGAAATTTTTCTTTTCAAGTCCCTCATCCTTGCATGGAACTCCTTTTCCACACAACAGCTGGTTTAACTTCATGGTCTTGCTACCTCTAGGCATGCAATTCCCGAATTTGTCCATATTGACAGCAACACATTTATCTTTCAAGCAATCACTAGTACCTTGTTGTTCCACATTCAAATTCTGGTGACTCTCCCTTGTTCCCTGCCGGATAAGCTATCCAACGCCTATCCACATGCTTCATTCTGACCTCGGGTGCGAAAACCACATCATTTCAAAAATGATGGCAAAACACACCACTGAATTTTGGGTCTGAAATGTCAACCTCAGCCACCTGGAATTCTCTTCCTTTTCAGCCCTGAAACTGTTGAAAATCCAATGAGAAATTATTCACTGAACACTAGCTGAGATTTACTGGAGCTTTCACTAGAAAAAACCCAAAATTCTCCTTTGTCAAAATCGGGTCTCATCCCAACTAATTTTTTGACGTTTCGGATCGTTAGTGGACTAGTCTTCCGATCTGCATCGGCGATGTCAAGGACCGTTCATCAGGTCCTTTCTTTACTAACCTTCCGGCGTTTCGGTGGCTAGAACGTCTAATTTTCTCCGTTGTCTCGGCGGGTTGTTTGTCTATTTCCTTTCGCCATATCGGGCCTACAATGGTCTACTATTCTGAGTTTTATCGGTGATCCGCTTGACTAATTTCATCTACCGTATCGGGTCCATAATCATCTATCACTTCGAACTTTATCGGCGGCGAAACCAACTATTTCGCTGCATCGACGATCGGGTGCACTGTGCCTCGGGCGGCTAGTCCTCAAGGCTTCCACAATGGCGGGCGCACGAACCACTAACCCCTTCCAATGTTCATCGGCAATCAAGACCACTAGATCCTCCCGACACATCAGTGGACCCATCAGCTAATTCCTTCTGCCATGTCAGCAGTACGAATCGCTAATTCTTTCCAATGTATTTCATCGGCGGCCTGGTCCTTTAATCTTCTCCATCGTATCGACGATCCCATCCTCTATTTTCCTCCGATGTGTCGGCGGCTCAAACAACAAATTTTTTACGCTGCATCGGCGACCCAAACTTCTAAATTCCGCCGATGGTTCCATCACTTCGAAATTTCAGAAAATTTCCTTCCTTGCATTGGCTCCTCAAACAGCTAATTTTCTCCGACGCCTTTAACACTTCGACCAACTTCTTCTTCTTTCACTGCCGTGTCGACTGTCCTCTCCACTTAAATTTCGCCGACATTTCAGCGTTTTTCCAGAGATCTCCGCCGCCGACTCTCTCATCTTCTATCTCCCGTCGACGTCGATGGCCTTTATCAGGTGTACTTTCGACTAAGTGATCCGACGTTTCGGCAGTCTTCAACTGAACGGAGCCGTCGCCTCGGCGCCTCCATCTTCTTTCTTCTGTCGACAGCCGAAAACTTCTGAACTTCGCCAAGTCTCAAATTTTTCAACAATTAGAAAATTTTCCTCCGGACTCCGCTTCGGCTGCGCGATCAGCTAATTTCCTTTGATGTATCGGCTCCATCGTCCTCTAATTTTCACCGCTGCGGCTCCCTTTTGGTGAGATTTCCCTTTTCTTTTGCCGCCATTGCAGCTCATTAACGGACAACACGGCCGACACTGCGGCTTGCTCTTCACTAAGAGTCGACGATCCATCATCAAACCTTCGTCGACGGTCTCAGCAGAAGAGTATGTCGGCTCTCCTTTCCACTAACCTTGTCAACTTTTCGACACCTTCAACGTCTTCCTTCTGTCGGCACCATCAGAAACCCTTCCGCCTAAATGTGCCAACGTTGCGGCGATCATCAGCTGATGGCTTCCGCCGAATTTCACACCTTTTGCCATCCACCGGTGGCCCGTATCGAAGCGCCTTTCGACTAAAACTTTCACTGCGTCGGAGGTGCGTCCCACTAATTTTTTTGACGACCGACAACTTGAATACTTAGAAAACTTCCAAACTTTTATTCCGTGGTTCTCATCGGGTGGCCTTCCACTTAGGTGATCCGATGCATTGGCGGGACTTCAGACTAAGTCCTCCGATGATTCGATGATCCCAATACTTAGAGGAATTTTCCAAAATTCTCTTGTCATGCACATGTTTTCTTCTAATTTCTACTGGGTGGAAGGCAACCTGCCTCTGCTAGTTGATCTTTCATGGCCTATTCAGGCCCATGCTGCAACTTTAGCTCTGATACCATACTGGAAAATCCCCGACCCTCAACCGACAAAGAGGACGTTACTATCACCAAACATACAGGCAAATGGCCCCATGAACATGAACAGGCATATAATGCTGAAATAAAAAGATTAAAACCTAAAACATACTAAGATGCATAATCCTTCATATACATAGCGGAAGCAAACATACATTCATGCAAGCATACCACATGTTCATTATATTCATTAATCAGTAAGTATAAATGCAGAGACAAAATAGTCAAGAATACTTATCTTAAACATAATTCGTCCCACAACCAGCTACGTCGCTGCAACCTTCCACCCAACCATAGGCCACCATGCTCATCAATCTCTCATCAACATTGCCACCCCCGAGTTGGCCATGATTCCTCAAGGAATAAGGGTCAAAGTAGGCTTACACATAGCCAAGGTACACAAATCAGCCAAGCCCCCACAGTAGGGTTTATCAGGCCGTCAAGGAGCTAGGAAAGGCTAAATGCTAAGCTGGTGGCCTCAATGGAGAGCTAAGTACGCCTACACCAGAGTTAACCCTGGCATCTAAGACATCCACACACCCAACACTAGGAATCAGTCCTTTCTCTACTTCACAGTCCCTCAGGCCCTGACTTCCCTTTCCAATACTCTTCAAGGGTTGTGGAGAAGAAAGCCAAGAGTCTCCCTTTGTCTGAGTGGCTCCAAACACCATTTTCTCAAGCATACCCAGCCTCTAATCCTACTCTCAATAGTCCGAAGACCAACCACTGCATACCGCAGTAAAACAAATAGTTCACAGCTCTGTGAAGAAGATGAAGACAACAAGGTGACAACCCCAAACAAGAAGGTGAACTCAGCTCAAGTCAACAAGACGACTCCGAGTTGTTCTTGGCCCTAGCGTGGCCAAAACAACTCAGCAGCAACCCAAAAAGGTACTTGCATACACAACATCCCAAAAAACCAGGGGAAGACAATCCCTGAGTCGTTCTTGGCCCTATCGTGGCCAAAACGACTCCCCAACAATCTGCAACAGATACCACTTTGATAAAGGGGAAAACACAGTCAGCACAACGTGAATGAGGCCACAGCCAACGATCCATGAAGAAACCACAGCAAATCCCAATTCAGGGAAAGAACAACAGCCCCCGGTTGCCGATGAAGTAACAGGACATTACACAGTCCAGACACAGCCAGTAACGTTACAAAACAATGGTCCTTCCTCAACAATGAAGCCACGACACATTTTCATAGTCGGCAATGGTGGAGTGAACACAGATTCCCTGCGTGAATGGAAGGAAGAACATAACCACATATCGGCAATTGGTGTGAGAGAGGGAAGGGCGAATTGCCACACACTGGATTGTAATCCATTTTATCTTCCCTTTGCATGAGGAAAACAAACAGCCCACGATCCGAGAGAGTGGACAGACGGTCAGCATCCAAAACGGTGCGTGAGGAGACCACTCCCAGCTCGTGTGTGACTGAACCAACTGTGGAGACGTGTGGGGGAAAGCCTGCCACCCACCCCTACCCAGCATTAACTACCTCAACTAAAACAGGGTTTAAGGTTTGACACATGGCTTTTCCCCATGGGGTCCAGGTTTAGCAACGCCCCCCCCCCCCTCCCCCTCAACCTTAGGAAATCATGCCATTTTCATTTAACGTTGCACCGTCGTAGCTAGCTGTAGGTTTATTTTAATTGATGTGCATATTTACATGATGCCAAATTATAATGTGCTGGATAGCACGATATACCATCGGCAATGATCCCAATTGCCGAAACATACACAACCAAATCGATGGTGGAGCTTTTGCCTTGAGCTCCACACCACGATTAATTACAAAATTAGATCATGTATCTTTTAATGCAAACATAGTCAAAACCGGGGTATTACAATATATTGTATCACTTGAATGATATTATTATTGTAATGGATAACATAATTATACAGCCTGTAAAAATGGATCATAAGTAAACTCATATGTAAAAATGAATCATAAGTAAAGTCAGATTTGATCTTGCGACATCTCAAAAAATGCCTTAACAATTCACTATTACCAATTGATCTATGCCACATGAGCATCCTCTTTCATTAACCTTGCTTACCATTCTATTTTCAAAATAAACCATCCAAATCACATCAAGTATGAAGTCACATCAACCCAAATGAATAAGCATTCTATGCCTAAGTGAAATTTCTTAGTTTTATTTAGATGCATTTTTATTTTATGTATTTGTTAAGCCAACTTGTTCAACAACATTCTTGTGGTCTTTTGGCAAGTGTTTTTTAAACCATTTAAATTTTGAAAAGATCTAGGTTAAAAGTACTTAAAAAAAACACGAGACATGGCTTTAGTGACCTATTCCCATTCTGTAATCCAATTAACTATATAATTTCTTGCAATATATTTTAATATAAACACTTAACATCATCGATAAAAGAATAATAATAAAAATAAGAATGCATGGCAACAATATATTTTAATATAAACACTTAACATCATCGATAAAAGAATAATAATAAAAATAAGAATGCATGGCAACATATCATGTTAGGACTTGTGTATATGTGTCAACCCGAATGAATAAGCATAAGGTGACATAAGAAAGTCTTGCATGGCTTCCAAATTTAAAGCAGGTGGAAATCCCATTGAATGTATTTTTAAAGTATTAAAGATTTCATGATGGGGTTGGAAAGCTAAAATAATCTAACACTTGGAAAATGATTATTTATTAAAAAATCAGAACATAGAGTTATTAAAAACAACCACGTATTAATAGCATATAGGCACGGAGCAGCACATGGTTCGAGGCTTTACATGTAGCTTTTATCATATGGAGCAAATTCCCTTGAGATATTCACAGCACATAAAAGTAGAAGGAAATTAATTTAAAAATATTAATGAAGAGATTCATTCAAAAACAAAATGCAAGCATCGGAAATACCGTTGGCCAATATTTTTTTAAGATTGCGAGATAGTAATAATGAAAGTCTAAATTAAAATTTCTCCACCGACATATATGTGTACTTTAATAGAAATATAAATATAAATTTTTTTTTTTTAAACCATGGGAACAGCAACCTTCCAAGGGTATATCCAACAGCCCGCAAGCCAGATATACCAGAAACTTGTGACTCAGCAAGGGCCGAGACGTCCCGAAGCCAACTGAGGTGAATTACCGGAAGTGAACCTCTATCCCAGGGGTCGCCTACCCTTCGAGCCTTGTCACAACGGGCTAAATAGGCATCCCTACCCCTCGCCGTTTTTGAACCTGTGACCTCCTCAGAGATAACACAAGCTCTTAACCATTGGGCCCACTCAGGTGCCTAATATACAACTTAAGGTTAAACATTAGAGTACTTAAAGAGAAGTAAGTTGTAGGGTGGTGTCAAAGAAGAAGTAAGTTAGAGTACTTAGTTATGTTTAGTCTGATTGGTGGTGTCAAAGCATTTGGATGCTTTCATGCTTACTTAAAAGAAAATTGTTTTTAGGTTTGTTCTAGAGAGCAAGATCTCGGTTTGGGATACTTTAACTCGTAGATTTTTAGTTGGGCCTAGCAGATGTTCCTTATGTGAACAACAGTCTGAATCTATCGACCATCTCTTTTTAACTTGTCCTTGTGCGTTGGAGGTCTGAAAAACACTTTCTCATTTTGCAGGTATTACACATTTTGGATTATCACTGACTTAAAGCTGGCTTGGAAGGACTGGATTAGTGGTCGCCACTACTCCTCTCTTGCAGCCCTTCCGGTAATTGTTGTTTGGGGCATTTGGCTTGCTCGAAACAAGAAGTTATTTGATGGGATCCTTCCTGCCCAAGTATATGTTGGACGTAGCTATGGCATCTTCGAAGCTTTCCCAATGTCGCCCCCTCACAAACTGCCTTGGGTCATACATGAGCCCAATGTGGATGACTCTTTTCCGTGGGATTTCGTCGACGGTGCTTCCCAAGGTAGGCCCCAGACGGGAGGTGCTAGGGGTATCATCCACTTTTCCTCTTCCAGGTCTCTTCATCTTGCAGCTAGATTGGGGGAAGCTTCCAACAACCAGGCTGAATTTGCAGCGGTCAATATTCTTCTGAGGGTTTCACTTGGCCTTGGAGTGGACAGGCTTCAGGTTATCGGTAATTCTTTATTGGTAATGGACTGCTTCAATAACCACAAGCCTCCGGTGGATATTTTCCTCCTTCCTTTCTTCGAGGACATTGTCAGAGTGAGGTCCCAATTTTCTTTCCTCTCTTTTCAACACATCTTCAGAGAAGCTAATGGTGAGGTTGATGGCCTATCCAAGAAAGGCTTGCTTCTGCTAGTTGGTTTCATCGACAAATGGGAGTTGGTTGATGGGTTGATGGTCCCTCTGGGACGATCCCGTCCTTAGTCCTCCCCTCTTTTTGACATCTATGATATTGTTGTTTTTTATAAGTATGTATTTTTAGGATCCCTAGGCAGCACAGAGCTAAGATTGACAGGCTGTCCTCTCATTGATTGTTATCTTTTAGGATTTTTCCTATTTTCTTGTGAGACAACTACTAAAGATGTAATGACTCAACGATCAATGAACAATATGGTTTTATTCAAATAAAGCTATGATATTTTCTTTGGAAAAAAAAGTTGTAGGGTTTACTTAATTACCATTTAAATCATCATAATTGTTATAATTAATATATCATTAAAATCTAATCAACTCAAATTCAAAACTGTTGTTATAATTTTTATTTTTTTTAAGTTTACAATTCATTATATTAAAATGGATCATTTTATTTAGAAGTAATTGGTGTCTTGTTATGTCCTGCGCAGCAGGATATATATGAATCGCACGACCCTATTAATCCAAGCCCGAGTGAGTTTTAATATTTCTATTTATGAAGTTTTATATAGTTGCAATTTTTATTTATTAAACTAGTTTTTTTAAAACTTATTTATTTGAAATGTAATTGGTTCTGAAACAATGACGTAGGTCTTGAATTTGGTGCCCCAAGACCCGGCGGCGCGATGTCGTAAGCCTTTATTAATGTGTTTTCCAAAGTTTATAAGGTTAAATTATTTTGAAAAAAAATATTTTTAAATAATACTTCTTCATGTCAATGCAAATACCTTAAATTCAAACATCTGTCATCCTCCTTGCGTTGCATGGACACAAAGTGTATTTCTCCATACTTGTACGTGTACCAAATTCACCTTGAGGCTATCCTCCTCCTTCCCCACACACTCTCATTGTGTAAGAATCTCATTGTCCTCTGTCCGATTTAGTGTATTGTTGGGAACTGAAATAAATTTATCTATTTCAACTTGAAAATGACGTGCCATTCTGCAATTTTTCTTCTTTTAGTAGTCATAGCTGCCTTAACGTTTGAGGGGAAAGGGGTTTGCTAAGTACAGTGAAGAGAAAGAGCATTTGAGTGAACCATTTGGATATAGCGGTGCTCGATACATAACCTTTCGGGATTTTTTCCCATAATATGATCAAATTCCACTATAATGTTCGTAGTTTTGTTATTGCTTTAAATTTCATTTATTTCATCTGCATATGCTTGTTTATGGATATGTTGCTTGTTTTAGGATTTATGCTCATATGATTAATTTCCACTGTATGATTTCCACCAAAACAGCCGAGAATGCGCCATTCAATCGTATTCAGTGCTTTTTGCTAAATGATCGACAAAAAGCATTGCTTGTAACTGCATTAGCAATGAGCATTTAATCCGTTGGATTTCCTTTTATTTCATATGTATATACCTGTTGAATTGGTCTGTTCAATGGAGATGTTTGTTTTAAGAGTTTTGCTCATACAATTAATTTACATCATCATGTTCCTATCAAAACAACAAGGAATACTTCATTGCTTTCTGCTGCTAAAATGTTCTTTAGAATGTTTGTGGTCATAATTGCATCCATATAAGTAAATATTTAATGTTCCAACTCTTGTATTTTATCAGCATTTAAGGTGTCTCTGTATTATTTTCATTCAAATATGTAGAAATCCACAAATAAGATGGTCCTTTAGACCATAATTGCCAGGTTTAGCCAAACCTGGCTTAAGTTTGGCTAGATCCGGAACCTTTTGGACTGGTCGAATGGTTCCGGAGTTAATCTTCCAATTTTTTTTTATAAAACAGCAAAAAAACAAGCCTATAAACTCAATTTAAAAGCAAAATAATTACTGTGTATGTTCATGTATTTTGCTGATTAATTGAATTTTAAGTGATACGTATGTATTTTTCTGTGATTAATTGAATTTTAAGTGATATGTATAATTTGAAACGTAATTTTTACACATTTCTAAACCTTTTCTCTCTGAACGTAAATAAATCTTGCTTGCTCTTGCGGACAGACCTATGTTATAGACAGAACCTTTGTTATAATTAAATCTTCCTTTCTCTTGTGGACAGGCCTTTTTTATAGACGGAACCTTTGGAGGGGACGCTCCAATTTATCTCATAGTTGTTCTTGAATATCTTACTATTGAGGTAAATTGTTAAATCTTTTTTCAAACTATTTTTTTTTCTTTCTGTTACTGGTTTTTAGTCTGTCAAACAAATTAAATTAAATGCTTGTTAAACCCCAACAAGAATTGCCAAAATTCCTTTCTTACATGAATATCTGCAAGTTTTTATCCAACGGCCGAGATCGAGCTACTAGATTGTTCTGCTGACAGAGAACAGCATCCGGTAAAACCATCCTGGCGAACCTTTGCCTCAATTTTCCAATAAAAACTGGTGAAGGAATACAATCGCCACTCAGTAATCTGGACTTAAGGAGTTTGAAGCGGATTGGGTCGTGTTGGAATCGCACTAGGTAGGTTTTTCCGAGGCTTAATTGACAGGCCTTTGTTATAGACAGAAAGCATTCTTCATATGAGAGTGAGCAATTACCAACTAGATATAGCGCTGCTCGATGCAGAACCATTTCGTAAGGTAAATATACGCAGTACGCTATCTAGACATATATAAAATAAATATTGTGAATTACCTTTTCTCTGAAAATAAATATTGCGGACAAACGCTTGTAGACAGAAAGTTGCAAAGGGCAGAAGTGTATGAGTTTATCTATCACAAATTACAAGTGCATACGACACTAGTCTACCACCAGAAATAAGTAATTTGCATCTGGCAAGTAATTTGTATTTGTTAATATCCATGAGCTATATCCCTTTAAATGTCCTCAAAGACTTGGTTCACAAGAACATCAAGAATGTCGTGATGTGTGAGTATGGGTTTATTGTTGTTATTGGTGCTGCTGATGCTGGGAGATTTCCAACTAGCACCGTATTTGTCTAAGGGTATAACCGAAGGGAAGCCAGGGCCTCAGGAGATACTTCCTTTGCTTCCACTTACTCAACCTCCGTCAGCTCAGAAACCTCTGTTGGCCGCCTCCGTCCCCTATAAGAGGTCACAAGGTTAAAAACTGGAACTAGTAACTCAGAGGATAGATGCTTCTTCTTGATGTCTTACATTTTCTCTTTGGGTGATTGCTTACCATTTAAGTGAAATCTCCTGGGTATGGCTTTGCCTTGTTCTCTCCGCACATATGATGGACTTCTAGTAAACAGCCTCACAGGCCACCTCTTAAAGTTTGATACTTTTCATTTCATTTCTATCATTTATTTTAGTTCATAATTGACATTGGGTAGTCAGCCAACAAAAAAAGGATGATGGTCATTTCAGTTAGCTAGAAAGCTCATAGCTAGTCCAAGAAGGAAGAAAGAAAGCCCTACCTGATAGATTGGGGGAAGGACAACAGGAAAGAAAGGGCTCCACGACGGGAGGAAGAAATGGGACATGTCGGATAACTGGTCCACACGCTTTGATGGATTTTCTCTCTTAAAAATATCAATAGATTACAATTGTTAAGAAAAGAAATATCTAAATCAAATTAGAGATTGTTTTGTTACACTCACCTTGATAGCTTGTATTACCAAAAACCTAGAATTTAGAATTCGAATGGTACCAAAAACCCTAGGTTGGTACCAAAAAACTTTGGGGATCCCAGCGCTAGGTCGGTACCAAAAACTCCGAGCACTAGGTCTGTACCAAAAAACTCTGGGGATCCTAGTGCTAGTTCTGTACCAAAAACTTCGGGGATCCGAGCGCTAGGTCGGTACCAAAAACCTATGCCTTACCTGTGCTCCTCTGCTAATTAGATAATGGATTCTCCCATGTTTAGTTAGAATCTAATAGAGACTGTCATTGAAAAGATATCCCTGTAATATAACGAATTAGTAGTCAATATATTCGCAGATTTTACCTATAATAAGTCAAACAGGATGTTAACAAGTGTGGGGAGTTGAAAATACAAGCACCCAGATGGGATAAACTAAACTATAAATGGGCATGGAGATTTGAATTCATTCAAGGGTTGTGAAAGGAGTATACAGTACTCCGCCTAGAGAAATTAAGAATAATGGAGTTAGTTGAATGCTTTTGGTTGCTTGCTGGTTTAATTATATCATTATTGGCCAATTGGTGAAATTTTGAAATTTTGCTAGTAAATACAAAATTATTTACTGGTCAGTTGTTTAAAACAATAAACTCTCGATCACCTCAACATGCCACATTTGTGGAAATAAACATCAAAATGAATAGAAAAATTCAAAATGAAATGCCTGGCAGCGTACATATGTGTTTTGTCATCCTTATATCTCACTTAGGAGAAATGAAATATTGGTGGGGTTG
This sequence comes from Pseudotsuga menziesii, assembly GCA_001517045.1. NCBI lineage: Eukaryota > Viridiplantae > Streptophyta > Pinopsida > Pinales > Pinaceae > Pseudotsuga > Pseudotsuga menziesii. The sequence continues at coordinate 468,613 of LPNX011161773.1, forward strand.
CGATGCAGAAGCAGAACAGAAAACCGCTATGGTGCACAACAGGAATTTCACTACACGGAAGTAGAACGAAATACTGGTAACTCTTTCATCACTAAGCCACGTTGATCTCTATGTATTTTGTTTTGATATATCCCAAAATTGTGATACATGCTATTATCAGATTCAATTTTAAAATTGTTGGTGTAAAGTTAAAATTGCTAATACCAGTGTGGTGTAAAGTGCAGATCAAGATGTTTATTGCGCACAAGCGAATGAAATATTAGAGTCAATATTTTGGCTTTCTTTGTTTAAAAAAATTCAAATTCCTTTGAGCTACTTGTGAGATATTCGATCAAAAGCAATAATTCGAAAAGCGGTGTCCTTACTGTGGATGAAAAAAAACGTAGAAGTTAGAAACTCTACTTCTTGTTCCTGTAAGTGGATTTTAACGTAGCAGTAGCAGTTCCCATGTACCCAACATTTTGCACAATAATCACCTACTATAGCAGAAAATTTATTGGCTTTTTAGAATGAGACGTTATCTCTCCAGTCCTATTTTTTCCTCTCTACATAATTGTTCAACAAATTTTCCACCAGAAGTGTTCTATCCCATAACACCAACTAGCTTAGCCACGAAAGGTTGAGTGTGAAGAAATGTGTTCTGTCCAAAGCAATATATGGTGCCCCTACATTATGGATATATGGTGCCCCATCTCACATTAATTTGCATAGATAGCTGTAGTTATTTCTGAAGGAACATTGCTTAGTCATTATAGTTAAGATGATTCATTTTTCACCAGATAGATGGAAATTCCAGTTAAGATGATTCATTTTTTCATGATACTGAGTTGTTGAAGATGGAAACTGTCGTTGATTGAAAATAGAAATGAAGCGTTACCCAAATGTAGTGTTTTTTATTTTTATTTGTATTTTTTTAACATACACTTCATGGGTTCGACAATTTTTATTTCCACTTATTCATTTTTAATCTTATAAATTTCCAGCCAGATTCCAGAAAGGTCATTTTGTTAGGAACTAACATTTTTAATCTTATAAATTTCCTTTCTTGCCGACTATACAGTCATATAGAAAACTAATTTCACAAGAGATAGAGCTGGGATCACTCGCGGTCATTAGATACACGGTCTTTGGGCTCCATTGCTATTCTATATGGGGCCACCTTGATACTATAACCTTTTTGGGATTTAATCCTGCAGCGGAAGATGCACATTCTTTATGCTTTTTACCCTCGTTTGGATGCTCAGAGCTATCCCTCGTTTAGGTGTTAATCCTCCTTTCCGTGCCATGCGACTTCCCTTTCCTTCGGGGATAGAGTGCTTGTGGGCTGAAGTACCCCTTCACTGATCAATCAAAAAGAAGGTAGGACCTAATAGTGTGCTAAGCCCCCGGTAAGAGAAAGAATGTAGGACCTAGTATTTATCCCGGTTAGGAGGGTAGGTGAGGTATCAATTGTAAGGTAGGTTAGATATTTAATTAGTCTTGTTTCGAAGGACCTTTATCATGCATGTACTTATGGCCTTGTCATGTTATGTTTTGAAGGGCAGCTCAATTAAAAAGGTTTTAATTGATCTCATACTATTAAGTTTTGAGAAAACAAAATCCTATTACAAATTGGTGGATGAATTTTTTATTTCTTTAATTACCATGTTAACTAATTCATAGCTAACATGTTGATTTTGTAAATTTAATTCATATTTTAAAATGTTAATTTTGTAAATTTCAAAAACATCTAATTTACAATCGCAGGACATTGCCACCTCGTGGCTCTTGTTTTAAATATCAGATCAGCATGTATAATAACAACGATCAACAATCATTCATAGAGATATATCATTGAACCTAGATCATACAAGCTACATGAATGAGTTGAAAATATAGTGTTTCATTAGGTGAAACATTCTAATAATGTGTCCAAAAAGAAAAGAAAAAACAATCCCAAATAGATAGATTAAAAAACATATATGTCATTTGATCCCATGGCTAATCAAATTAGCATCAACGATGTTCTAAAAGCACAAGTGAAAGTTCAAAACATGAAAAAAATCATTAATATATATAATTAATATATCATCGAGATCTAATCAATCCAAAACAGCTAGAAATTTTTACAAAGCGAAATATATATATTCTACAAAGCGAAAATAGCTAGAAATTTTTACAAAGCGAAATATATTTATATTCTAGTTTTATAGAATTTCAATACAGCTTAAGTTAAATGTGAAGACATATTCGAAATCTTAATTTAAAAAGTTTTCTTCGAGATTTATTTAAATAAATAGCTTAAGAACAAATTGACCTATGATAAATTGACACTATTGTTGCCTGTATTGTTCCCCTAACTTATTTAGCGAGCAAATGCTACGGACTAGTGTGCAAGTTGTAGCTTCTTGCGCCTCTTTAGGATTTTAAGCTACACTGGGGAGTACCCTCAATTTTTCTAATGAAAGTCATTGTCTATCACCCAAGGACAACCTATTTATATATGAAAGTTCAAACCATAATTATAACATAGATGTGGGTGTATGGAATTAATCTTTGCTCTAGCTGAATAATGATAATTTGAAGATGACCGAGAAATCAAACTATTGGGTGCTATATGATATAATATTTAGAGAAAATATAATGGGGCACCTTAATCATGTATCATCCTTCAATGCTAATTTCTTGAACCATATTTCTAATCATTCAGTAGCTATAGGGATTGGTCCTTCAATAGCTCTAGGTATGGGGGTAAAAGTGGTTGGGTAAGGGCTCAAATGCTAAATCCCCTAAGCAAAAGTCTGGAGTACACATGCCGAACAAAGGCTTAGGGTCCCACATGATTTCATAGTTAGTATACACATTTCGACCAAAGGATGAGGGGTTGGTTTATGAATGAATGAACAGGGTCATTGATTCCATATTCAATTACATAGTTATAATGAGATATGAATTATGAGCATAAAAAGAGGAATAACCATATATTTATACAAAACATATTCATGAGAAAAAATCAAATATGTAAGAATAAATATAGGAGCAAGAAGATGGAAGGAAATTGGCATAACTTTGCTTGAATTATATTACCATGTCAGTGGAAGCCTTGCCTTAGTCCTAACCTCTAAATAAAACTCAACAATTCATTTCATCATAAATAGGACACTAAAAAGGGACTATAGAGTCTTAACACTGGTTCTCTTGCTTTTCTTTACAGTTCATAATGATGCTTACTGGGAGAAAATGAGAATGAGAAAAAGTGAAATGTTGTAGATCTCAATTTACAAAATCCTATACAAACTCCTACCATGTAATGGTACAACAATTATTAGTCCTCTTTTATGTCGGTGAAGCATTCCTTTTATAACCTCTTGATATCTCCACTTTTCCCTCTTCCTTAATCACACCCTGAATCAAGAATATCACGGGGAACAATATTTTGTATGATAGTAGTACCAAAAAATATGGGGTTGCTCGTCTGAGAATAACCAAACACAATTTTTTTCACCTATTTTCTTTCTTGGAGGTTTCTCCTATTTGAGAAGGTGGCTGGGTTTGTTGTGAGTCTTCAATGACTAGGGGTGATTACTTTACAACATGCTCATCAACTACAATGAGTCATTAAAAGGAATGGACAATTAATCTTTAGTCACCTTTATGATTTTGGAAGGCCTTGTCTAGCTTGATTTTTTTGGTGAAATTCACAGGGGGCAGGAACTTTGAAGTAGGTGCTAAGTCAAGGTCCATGACGAGATGGATGGTTTTGATTGTTCCTAAATTATGACATTGACAGGGGAGTTGTCTAATCTTCCATGATGGATAGCCCTATGATTGTATCCCTTGCTATCTCTTTCTACTTCTCTGAACTATGAAAAAACAAATTATTGTCCCATGGTGATGGGAGTACCTAATTTTTTATGAAAGAGATATTGTTCATGAACACAATTACATTATACTTAATGATCTTGGCCTTTTGATCTATATTCTTTCTTCCAATTTCTTAATTTAGCTACATCAGCATCAACATCCATTGAGATTGTGGTTTGATCCCAAATTCCTAAATACTAGACCATTTGATTGGACAAGGCATTTGTGGTCTTGTTTGCACCTTTGGATACATGTTCCCTACTCACCATTGTTTCTTTGGATTCATACAGGAAATGTTTGATTCTTTGATATAGTTTGTTGAACTATAAATAGAATTCCAAATGCTCTTTGAGTTGAGACAAATCTCTAATGGTGAATCCCCTCACGGAAGCTTTGATTATCTACAATTGTAATGCCATTTTTTCTTTTTATTGGGATTTTTCATATTTTTCTTTAAAGATCTCTATTTATTTTTGCATGGAAGAAGCCTCAACCCTTTGCTCCACTAGATTTTTTGGGCATTTTCTAGTTTTAGGCAATATTTCTTTGTATCATCCTTTCTCTTTTCTGTTGGGGTCCATGTAGAGGTGCAATCTGTTCTTTTTTTGAATTCTTGGCCTTGAAGGACTCAACTTTAATTATTTCATCATTCTTACCCTTGAGTTGATCCACATCATAGAGTTTGAGGTCTTAATTGGTGTATCAACAAGGGAGGACTTCCTTTGTTGTTCTTGAATAAGCTTGAATTCTAAGGTGGAGATTAGAGCTCTTTCTTCATCCAATTGTGCCTTCAAAGAGGATTAATCTTTGCTTTCTTGGTGCATGTTAGTGGATTATATTTATTTAGGAATGCAAATTATCATCCCAAAGATTGCCTTTCAATTTCTAGTTTCAATACTAGGGAGATTGCTTCGAATGACCATGTGGACTCCAATGCCTTTGTATATTTATGTTTATCTCTAAAAGTATGAACATATTCAATACATTTAAGGGTTCTTGGGAAAGGACACTAGCTTTTTTTCGAGAATACCTTTTTCAGCCTCCAAGGGATTTATTTTCAAGATCACATATTGATTGTGTGCTAATATAAAGCCTAATGTCTTCTTCAAATTTTCAGTTTTGAATGAATCCTGGATATACCAATAAAATATTATATTGGTTGAACTCTTGGACAACCTTATATTATCAATGGTGGGCAATTTAGATGTATTGGTCTTTCCCTGCATTGCTTTCTAGTCTCAAGCTCTCATTTTGTTGTTAGGATTAAGAGTAAGAAACTCAAAGGTGGTTAGAGTGACCTCACTCATGAGAGCATCATACGTTTGAAGTAGGATTGGTTGTGCATGTGGCCCTTATTTGTCTCTAGAGACTGTAGAGTTCCCTTGGTATTATTTTCTTCTCTTCCTCTTCTCTAATTATAACGTAAGGCTCCATATAAAATAAAGGATGAATATTCTTAAAAAGGGGAAAAAGGAACTAGTTTGTTAGAAAGATGCAACACAAAATGTGTTTGATAGTCCTCCTAGTAGGGTGACAATTAGCATCTTTGAGATCCTAGATGGAGTAGGAAAGGATTGAGGGGATTGATTCATCTAAGAAGCGATTCTAGCTATTGTTAACTCGTTGTGTGATGGGATATTCTTAGCTTGTTCTTTTGTTAGAGGAGATCAACGCTTAGCATTCTTAACTTTAGGATTTACTACACTAAGACCATTTTCCCTCTTCCTTTTCCTTTCTTATTTTGACTCCTCTTTGTCTACATGAACCATATTGAGGGAGGATAATATGGGGTATGTAAGGAGGTACCCAAGGATGTAACGTATGTAATGGAGCCATAATCATGGAATATGCCCACTTGGTATAAACTAGCACATTAGGTAGTTAGAGGAAATAATATAATAATAAGGGTTAGTTGGCACAGACCCCTAGGAAGAGTCATGAGAAAGTATAAATATAAATGTGTATTGGACCTATTGGACCTTTCTCATCCTTTTTATTCCACTAGATCCTTTACACACTAGGTATGTGAGCAAGTGAAAGTTATAAAGTAATATTATCACAATAACTCCAAAATTTACAAAATATCTTCCTATTTGCATTATTCTAAGAGTTCTAGAATTAGAGCTAACTGTTTATTCTGTATTTGTACAAACTATCCTACTAAGAAAACAATCTTGCAATATACCACATAATAAAAGGATTATAGAGACCAGAATTGTTGGGGGTATTCTTCTTACTAGCAACCTTTGTGAGAAGTTGGTTGAAGATCATTTACTTGCTTGCACAATGGCTAATTAGACCGTGTCTTATTCCATAACTACAAATTGGTCCCTTCCAAATGAACCTATAGAGGTATAATGGGAAACTACATCCCCAATTTGTCAAGATTTTGATTTTAAACAATCTAAATTTATCTTCAGTGTCATTTACTATTTGATTGTTTCTTACAACACTAATTTCTATTTTCATTTGTTGGCACTTAAACTTCTCTATTTGACCCCGTGAAACAATTATTTGTCTTTGCTACATATCCCTTCCATTTTTGTGCTCCCAATCTTTTCTCCATCCCTCCAATTTCCTAACATACAAAGTTAGGAATTCCCGAGCTTCATCAAAATGCCTCTCACATTGTTGTATTCCTTTATGGAGATCAACATCATAACAAAAAACATACCTATTAAGGCTCCATGGGCGTTATCCATCCTCAAAGCCTTGAGTTGAATGAACTTCCATCCTCCAACTATCTACAATGCTTCTAGACCTCCAAAAATTCACAAACTTTGTTTCCCTTCTGAAATATTTCAACTGGTAGAATGAGGCGATGGGAAATGTTATCAATACTGTCCTACATATTGTTCTAAATATTATACCACATGCTGCATGTAGTCCCATATTGTCGTGATGGAAATGAATCGTTGCTTGTGATGACTAATATGAATTCACATAGAATTTTGAGGTCATTAATATGACATTAAATTCTGGCATCTATGTGTGCCACTTGTATCTTATTGATATTTGCATCATGCTATGACTTTGGGTTGAAGTGTAATTCATAGCATGCTTGTAATTTGAAGTATATTTCATGGGAAATAACATTGAATAATATTCCACCACTTTTATTTTTATCATTCCTGGTTGTAAATGATAAGCCTTGTTTCTCATTCTATCCACCATGAAATTTAACAATCCCAAAACATAATAGAATACCACATGATCAAATCTTTCTTCTATTCTCTAAGCTCTATAGATTTGCCTATACAATTTAGTTTCTTCAGGTAGTGATTGGAAGACCACATGAAGAAAAAATGCCAAGGATTCTTCTATCATTGAGAATTGCGTTATAGTTTATCGTCATTTACTTTAGAATCATCTCACCTTGCAAAATTGAAAAGGCTTCGACTTAATTCTTGATAGTATATCCAAAACCATGTGCAAAATTTGCTACTCAATTTTCATTAGGTGTAGTAAAAATATTCTATGTTTTCAACCTTTTCTGAGCATATTTTCCATCTTATTTTGTTCAAAGTCCGGTCATAATTTTTTTTTAAATCTTAGAATCACATACATTAGCTATGGAAATTACATAGTTTGGGTGCCATGGGGGTATTCAAGAGTGTTGGATCTATTTATGGATTTGAAAACGCAATTTAAAAACTTCCAAATTTAGATTTTACCAAAAAGATTTTACTGGATTCCGGCCAAAACCCACCACAAAGTCCAAAACATAGAATAAATAGACTACTCCTTTGCATTATAGTAAAGGATGGCCCCACCACTTGCCACCCTTTTAAAATATCATAAAGTTAATATTTAAAAATATTTTATATTTTTTAATAGTTATTTAAAAAATGATAAATAAAGAAATAACTTTATATTTAATAATCAAAATTTCAATTAAAGATTAAAAATAATTATATTGATTAATTTTTTTTTCTTTAACTATACTTTTAATTTATATTCCCCTGATGCGGGTGCTTCAAGGAGAGACATGGTGGGAGGCAAGACAACCCATTGAATGTCATCTATGACACCTGTCACTGCTCCTCGGGTAGTAATGAGGATCTCCTCTTGGTGTAAGTAATTCAAGATGGAGGGCACTCGACTCAGCTCACAAGTCACCTCACACAAGCTCAAGGATTTAATGGTTCACTCCTCCCAGCGCAAACCATTTATGGTCGACGATGTTCTATCCAACATCTAGGTCACATCACATGATGGCTCCGCACAGACCCAACTTCTGCAAAGGTTTTTCCTCCATGTGTTCTTTTCCTGCTCCATTTTGACGAGGCTTATTAGCTCTCAGCCCAGGAAGAAGGTTTGGAAGTAGAGAGATCACTTACCATTCATGTTGCGACGACTTTATGCAACGCCTCACAAGGGTAGTATCTTCAGGGGAGCACAGGGTCGTGCAGAGATGCGACGCTCCATCTCAATGAGGTATGGTGCTCACATCCCTCTCAGAGTTAGCATGGTTGTGGAAAACTGGGAAGCGAAAGCAGTGGATCACCACCAAACGACACAACCCCTAAGGAAAATATTATCCTATTATTGGCGCATGAAAAATGTCCTTTCCCAATTGCTTTGTGAAAGAGGTAGAGCTCCTTCGTCATCTCTTTTCAGCAATTTTGAAAGTTCCTCGGGTCAGTCGACTTCCCCCTCTTTACTGATATTGGACCTACAGGACCCTCCAAAAGAGAAACCTCAACAACAAATCCCTCAATAACAGGATACCATGTCAACCCAACATGCAAAAGAAGCTCCATCCAATTAGGAGTCAGATATGCAAAACGTAGGCAGACGGGGACACGAGAAGGCAGGCAGCTCGTCACAGAGGATTTCGGCACCTCCTTCAGCAACATAACCGCCTCTAAATTCAAAACCAACCCTCTCTACTGAGGATGAAGACTACTACAAGCCCTACCCCATTGTCGAAGAACCCTAGCAGAAGTTGTAAGGCCGTAGGTTTTTTTATTGTCTCTATGTTTTTTTCAGTTTGCTCAATCTGTATGTCTTATGTTGTTGCAACCACACTCAGTTTTAGTTTTGCTTTGGGTGAATTGGTTTCCCTCACCAAGTGCAAGCCCGTGACATATGTTTTGTTACTATGTCAATGCTCTGACATTGATGATAGACGTGGAACAAACTTTATGCATGTAATATTTTTGTATATTAATACATCTTTATGCAACTTACAAACAAAAATATATATTAATTAAAGAAATATATATTTTCTCTTTAAATAGTTAAAAAAAAAAATTTCTCCTCTTAATAGGCTTCCTAAATTTGAAGTAATCAAGGATGATGATGATGATGATTAACGTCCATCGAGACCAACTTTGTTCTATCGGACCTTAAAAAGGATAATACTTGGTTTAATTTAAAGTGCTGTTCATGTGCTCGAAAATCTTGCCAAGAAGCTTTCCAAGATCACTATAGTTTTGGCAAGTTAGGAGGTTATAAAGGTTTGTATTGTATCAAATACTATGAAACTCATATCTACTGTGGGTGTAAGTAGGGAACTCTATGAGAAAGTGATTTTCATCATCAATGCTCATAGACTCACACAGATAGCAAACCCTTTCTGTCCATGGATTTTTAGGAATAGACCAACGTTTTGTTTCGTTATGGAGTTCATGAGAGTTCGTTCTAATCTTGAAAATTTCAATTTTCTTCCGTGAGATAGTTACTACTGAAAGATACTTCTAATCTTCCAAATTAGGATTAATGACCTCCTTATATTATCTTATTTTTCTCTTACGCGTTAAATTTTCCTCACACCAAAATTTCTCTTTAAACTTAGAAGTAATAATATTTTTCACATTATTAATGTTATGCAAAATGTTGTTTTCATCAATGCCCCAATTGTTTAACAAAGCCATTGTATCTTTACACCAACACCACTTGAGGCATAGTTGGTTTTGACTTGATTTTAAAGCAATTTTAGGAAGTCTCTCGTTTCCCATGTTATTATCTTATGTGTGTACATTAGGTACCTAGTCATAGCCATGCTCTCGATGGGATAAAGACTCACTTCTATGAGGAGAATAGGCATATTTCTTTTAATTTTGAGGTTATAAGTTATAAACCGCTTCTGGATTTGCTTAATCCTCTTCCAAGGTTCTCTAGAAATATTGCACCCCCATACTTCACAACCATACAAGATAATAGGGATGACAAAAGTTTCAAAGAGGAACTTTTTTTATCCCACTTGATCATATTGGCTGATTTACAGTTATTTTCAAGACTAAAATAAGCTTTCCACCCTCCATTAATCATTTTCTCAATGCTGTAGTTCCAATTTAGCTTGTGATGAATATCAATTCCGAGATACTTGTAAGTCACTTCTTCTAGATTTCTATTATCATAAATAAAATTTGCATAGGTGTCTTTCTTTGATTTTTAGAATCATGATTTTTTGTCTTGTCGGTGTTAACAATCATACCCATGTTAGAGAAAAATTCTTTAAGGATTCTTAATTTCTTATCGAGATCAAAAGGACGTCTTACCACAAGAACAATATCATCAACATAAAGTAGGAGGATGATAACTATCCCACCTAAGATTGTATTGGTGCAACTTGCTTCTTCTAAACACCTTTCTAGCTTATCAATGTAAATGCCAAAAAGGGAAAGGGGGAGGGGAAAACCTTGTTTAGTTCCAATATTACAATTTATATCAATTTTCCACCCCTCTATTCTTAAAATTGGAAATGACCTTTGCGTATAACCTTATCACGGTAGCTCTCAACTCAAAAGGAGCCTTAAGCTCCTCTAGCCCATTCCACGAGTTATTTCTAGGCATTGTATCAAAAGATTTTATAAAATCCACAAAGCAACAAAATAGGTCAGACTTATTATTATGGCATTCCTCTGCAATGATCCTAAGTGTAACTAGGTGGTCCATGATTGAATGATGCCTTCTAAAACTTGCTTAGCCTTTATCCTACTTACCTTCCATTTCTAGCCATTCATTGATCTTCTTTTCTAAGATAATACCATATTACTTAGCTAAGAGAGGGCTAATCATAATAGTCTAATAATTAGAGGGGTCATTTTTATCACCAATTTTGAAAATATGAATGATGAGGCTTTGAGTCCAAGGTGTAGGAAACCCTTGCTTGACTGCTATATTAAAGAGTTTTTAGATGTGCGGGATGAGGACAAGCCCTCTAGTTTTTAATATTTCCGCTTGGTAGCCTTCAAGGTCTTTGGATTTTCCATTTGCTAAGCGCTTAACCCTGAAATCTATGTCTTCTAACGAGAAAAATTCTTTCATTGTAAGAAGGGTTTGAATGTTATCTCTGATATCCGGGGATTCATAAATATTTTTAAGATAGGAATTCGAATATTTTAAAGCAATTTTATTGTCTTATTTTGTTTTGCGAGTTAGAATTTGCCTCCAGAAATTCTTAGGAGCCACCTTGGAGAGGTGTGGGAGATTTTCCTGCCTTTTACTTAGATAATGTATTTTTTTTCTTTGAATTAAGGTTTTGTATTGATTTATCTTGACCATGTTTATTGAATCTGTAGTAGCTTGCTTAATTTGTTTTCTCGCATCTTTACACTCTTGATCATACCAAGGGTTGGTTCTACCATTGCTAGTTTTAGTCGATAATACAATAGAGGAATTGTTAATGGACGACAAGAGGGTTGTACCAATGTTATGGTAAAGATTTTCTATATTCTCCATACCTTATAAAGGAAACAGTTCATGTTTTAGATCATGGATAAAATTGTCAGCTTTATTTTTAACGAAGGTCAGGTGTTTTTGGCAATGTTAGTTTTCGTCATTGGGATCGCTATGCATGGCAATATTGAGAGTTATAATTAAAGGTCTATGATCAGAGTTAGGCTCATGGTCATTGAAGATGTTGAAATCTATTAATTTATTGTATAGATGGATATCATATATAACATAATCTATCACACTACTGCCAAGCCCATGGATACAAGTAATTTGGCTAGAGTTTGGCCAATTTGTGAGACCATTACAAATGATTAGATCTTGAGCACTAGAAAATTTGACCAGCTCAGAACTGAATAAATTTTCATCTGGATCTTCACAACTTCTTTTGTACCTATTAGCTAGATCAAGTTCTTCGTCTAACCAAAGAGGATTAGGGTTGGAATAATTTTTTAAAAGAATAGCTTGGTACTAGAAGTTCAAGCATTGAAATCACCAATCAAAATAATATTTCCTTCCTTCCTTAAACTAGAAATATCACGTTCTAAACCATTATAAGGACAATTTTGATCTAAATTGTTTTTTTTATAGAAGTTGGAATTAATAGGGGAAAAATAAGAGATGGCTATGTAGGTTTTTTCATCATTAATGTATGGGATCGCTAACCAAATAAATTGGTTGTAAGTGCATTTCTTATAAATACTAACATGTGGGGATATGTTCTTCCTAATGTAACAGGCTACCCCCAATGCCTCTACGTCATGAGTGTTTATTCCATATTGACAATAGGACATATTCGTCTATATCAGGGACCTTGGACTCCTTGTGTTCCCAAGTTTCAACCAATAATATAATATCAATTTCACTCGTGATCCAACTTAACTTAGGGCCTTTGCTCCATGTAAAGCCTCAACAATTTCAGAAGAAGATCCAGAGTGTGTCAAATTGTTATTTATTACTATCCTTTTGGTTTCTATCTCTAATAACAACTTTATTATTTCTGATTAATGCTCATTTTCCCTCCTTCCTAGATTTTTTTACCTTTTGGACCTCCCTTCTTAATTCTGCTTGATCCTCTGGAATGAGGTCTTCATTGATAAATATCCCCGAGCCTTTTAAACTTGATGTCCTACTAAGTATGTCTTATTTTTGTTCGGTAGAGCTAACCTTAACCCATATTAGCCTTTCTTTATTCTCAATTAATTTCCCCAACTTGTTTGCTTCTATGAGACCAGTAGTTTCAATTTGTAACCTATTATGAAGTTCTATCTTGACAATGGTGCCTAACGTATCCTCTTCTGCCTCCTCTTTTAAACAAAAAATATAAGGTTTAAAGCTCTTTTATTACGCTCATGCTCTAAGGCAATGAGCTTATCCATTTCCTCTATAATGGGTTTGATATCTATTTTACCTTCTATTCTTTGCGGTTAGGTTGTGGTTAAATTTTTCCTCTAACTCTTTAATCTTATCCTTTAACTTAATATCGTCTACTGTATTTGTCTCTCCTTGTTTGGGTGTTTTTTGAATTTCCATTGCATGTAGTCTAATCTTCATTAGCTCTACCTTGTTCTCCAAGTTTTTTTTATCTTATTGTATATTTGTTTTTGGATCTCTTCTTGAAAAGATGTAAATTTATTATGGAGCATGGATTTTAACTCTATCTAGAATTTAGCTTCTCTTTCTTCCCTACGTTTCTTTGAGGATTCTATATATTCATAAAGTTTAGCTTCTCCTTCTTCCCTACGTTTCTCTACTGACTCCATAAATTCATAAAGGTTTTGTAGGGTAATTGCGCTAGGTCTTCCTTTAACAATTTTTGGTAAATGCGGTGAATTACTCATATTTATGTAAAGATGTAAAAGTGTATAAAGAAAAAACTAAAACAAAAATATAAAAGATAAAAAATAGAGAGAGATTGAATGTATGCACCTAATTTAGAGCCCCCAAATAAATGATGAAGAAGATGAAGAAGCCCTAGCCGCAGGAGTGGAGTGGCCAGAAATTTTACCGAAGGTTTTCATGGCAGAGCTTCACCGAGGGTTTTCACCTTAGAGCTTCACCAAGGGTTTTTACCTCATAGTTTCACCTTTTATCGAGGGTTCTTTCACCGAAGGTTTCATCGCATAATGCCAAAAAAAATTATGGAAGGTTTCATCGTATAATGCCCATAAATTTAACTGAAGATTGAAAAACTAAAACTAAAAATATAACATATAAAAAAATAGAAAAGGCATGAACATTTACATCTAATTTAGATCCCCAAATAAATGATGAAGATGCCCTAGCCAAAAGACTAGAATGCCTAAAAAGTTTATCAAAATTTTTCACGAGAGTTAAAAAATCTTTCATAATGTTTATTTAAAAAAACAAAAAATAGATCAATCACCAATTTTTTAAGACTTTAAAAAGTTTTCACAATATTTATTTTTAAAAATAAAAATAAATAAATCAATCACAAACATTTAGGTTTTAAAAAACCATCCTAAACATTCATTAAAGAAAGAAACACAACTGAAAATGAAAAAGAGAATGATAGACTTTTTTTAGATTTTCATCATACCATTAAAGAAAGAAACACTCAACTTAAAATGAAAAAAGGAATGATAGACTTTTTTTCAGTTTTTCATCAAACCATTATAAAATTTATAGTTTCAATTATTATGTATTTTTAATATTGATATGAAATAAATTTTATAATAAAATATGAGATTTTGATTAGATATATTTTAAGATATAAAATTTATATTATTTTTAAAATAATATTTTACTAGTTTAAAGATATATTTTAAAAAAAATGTAAAATTCAAAATAATAAAATATTTAACTTCATAGAAGCGGGTCTTTCCCCATGGTTATGAATAGGTACCTGATGTACAAGCATAAGATAAATAATATGGGAAACAAGAGACTTTCTAAATTTGCTTTAAACTCAAGTCAAAACCAACTATGCCTCAAGTGGTGCTGGTGTAAAGATACCATGACTTGGTTAAACCATGATGTACACGCATAAGATAAATAACATGGGAAACAAGATACTTTCTAAAATTGCTTTAAACTGAATTCAAAACCAACTACACCTCAAGTGGTGTTGGTGTAAAGATAGCATGGCTTGGTTAAACCATTGGGACATTGATGAAAACAACATTTTGCAAAACATTGATAATGCCAAAAATATTTTTTTGAACAAAAACCTGAGAGTGTATTATATTTAAATAAAAAATTTGTTAACAACCATGCTTACAAAAAGATGCAGAGCCTACATTTCAAACAGTTCATCCATACAAGAGCTGGACGTCCTATGCTAGATACTACAAGCAAAAAATTGCTTCTTAAAAAAAACCAGTTGTTTCCCTTCGAAGGGTATATATGCACGAACTTTTCTTACAACCATGCTTACAAAAAGATGCAGAGCCTACATTTCAAACAGTTCATCCATACAAGAGCTGGACATCCTATGCTAGATACTACAAGCAAAAAATTGCTTCTTAAAAAAAAACCAGTTGTTTCCCTTCGAAGGGTATATATGCACGAACTTTTCTAAGAGAACAATACAGAAATACATCAGAAACCATTTAGAAATTAACTAATTCTGTTGCTTTTCACCTGGAACTGGGATTGCTTGCACAACCGATGTCTCCTCCATAGGATGGTCTCTTGTAGGAGAGTCCTGGCAATGGCTACACTGGTTCATATTAACCAGTTTTTCCACATCTTTCTTAATATTATCAACAGTCCCCATGAGCTCGTCTAAATCCTTGTGATTGTCTTCAATTCTAGAATCATTGTTGCCCATTTGTCTAGCCATCCATTTCACCTGTTCTGCAGTTTCTTTGCTTTCCTTGACTCCCTTGTTCATGATATCGTAGAGCCAACGCAAATGTTGCTTGATGTATAGCATGGTTTCCTGCAAATCGTTCAAGGTGACATCCCTGTTGTTTGCCATTGAATCCTGTGGAGAGAACAAAACCATGTGCACCATGGGAGTTGGATGGGCCAGTTGAGAGATGAAATGCCTTTCCTTTTCACCAATGCTGAGAAGGTTGAGAGGTATCACCTGAAACTGCTCTGCAGGAAGATTGGGAGAAGACGCTTCAACAAATTCTCTGTGGGAAACAAACTGGACGGGAGGGAACTTCATGTCGACGCCTTCCATGGAACGTGTGAAGGTTCTCGTCATACGACCAAGGTGAAAAGTGTCAAGCTTGGAATTTATGCCCATCACATGGGCTTCACTGCCACATATGTAGTGTGGAGGATAGCTGGTTGCCAGATAAAAAGAACGTTGTCGGATGCTGGGAGGTCGAGAAGGGAGGACACCCATCTTTGGGCAAGTGGAAATTTTCCTAAGGAACATAAAAAAATAAAATTAATTGTCCTTTAACCAAAGATAATCCCATTTTTAACCTGGCTCCCTGGTTTTCTAATTTGTCTGCTTCGGAATTATTGCTTCTCAGGATGTGGTAAAAGGTGATTTGCATATTTGCAGATAATTGTTGTATTCGCTCATTAATTCTTCTTATTTTGGCCATGCCTTGGTTGTATCCTAAGGTCATTTTGTGAATGACTTGCTTGGAGTCTCCCAAGACTATGACCTTTGTGATCTTATTTTGCTTAACTAGATCTAGACCAAGAGAAGAGCGAGCCACTCCACTTCATTATTAGTTCTATGACCTAGACCCCAAGCGTATGTCGAAACCATATTTCCTCTGGGATCGAAGATAATCCCACCCGCACCTGCCTTCCTAGGGATAATGTCAAAAATATTATTACTTCTAAGTTTAAAGAGAAATTGTGGTGTGAGAAAAATTTAGCAGTTAAGAGAAAATTAAGATACTATAAGGAGGTCATTAATCCTAATTTGGAAGATCCAAAGTATCTCTCGATAGTAACTAGCTCACGGAAGAAAATTAACATAGCCAAGATTAGAACGGACTCTCATGAACTCCATAGCGAAAGAGGGCGTTGGTCTATTCCTAAAACTCCATGGGCAGAAAGGGTTTGCCATTTGTGTGAGTTTATGAGCGTTGATGATGAAAATCACTCTCTTACAATGGCCTGCTTACACCCACTAGATCTGAGTTTCATAGTATTTGTTACAATACAAACCTTTATAACCTCCTAACTTACCAAAACTATAATAAGCTTAACAAGCTTTTTAAACATAGGAACAAGATTTTAAAGTAAACGAAGTATTATCCTTCTTAATAAAAATATATAATATACCAAAATTAGTCTTAATAAAAATTAATCATAATCATCATAATCAAAACTTTTACAATTATTTGAATATTACAATATTAAATTTTTATTTTTATTTTAAACCAATATAAAATATTGATAAATTAAAAAAAAATCAAATCAAATAAACCCCTGTATTTTTTTAATTGCAATAACTCAACTAAACAAACCCCACTCCGAAATAAAACCACCATTCAAAAAAGTTATCCAAAATATAACTGGAAAGGGCGCAAAGGCTCACGCGAATTTTCTTTTCAAAACCTTGAAAGTTTGGAACTTGAAACTTGTCATTACAAACTTCAATATTCAAATCTCAAGAAGAAATTGGATGTGATTGTATTCAAATTATTATGAAGAATGTGTATCCATCTCTGTTGGATTATTTTGGATGTGATTGTATTCAATTTATTATGAAGAATGTGTATCCATCTTTGGATTATTTTATGCTTGTGCCCTTTTTTCTAACGTGCAAGGTTTTAAAAAAAAGAAGAAGAATGAGGTATATGGAAACACACAAGTTATATTTGTTGAAAAAAGTATATAATAGTTATTAAATGTGTATAATTTTGGTGTCTTTTTATAAGAATAGAAAGATTTAAAAAAAAATGCAGGATATTAAGAATAAATTTTAAACAATTAAAAAATATTATTAAACTTAAATATAATATGATAAGCAATTTAGTAAACAAAACCGTCCATTTTTTTAAAACTTATAAATAAGGATGTCCATTAAATTTAACCCGTGGTTATACCTAACACTCTTGCATATTGCAATAGGAATTGGAGCACAAGCACTAAGTGGGAATTGTTTGGAAACTTGTGCCCTAAAAGCACACAATATTTAGTATGCTGCAGAGCATTTAATGCGGCTGCAGCAGGCTGATGACCGTTGGATCTCGAGCAGCTCAAAATCTAACAATCATCAAACTTACTGCAGCCGCATGCCGCATTAAATACTCTGCAACATGCTAAATATTATTTGCCATCCCCTAAACACTTCACCTAGATTTTTAAGTTGTTGAAAGTAATGTCTAACCCATCATAAAGTTCAAATAAATATTCTTAGTTACATAAATACATGTGCTATCATGGATTGACCCGTTGAAATTAGAGATATGAATGGCAAACAAGTCATAGGGGCGTGTACCTTACCACGCCCACATGGACCCTTCTTTGTAATCAATTTGAGTAGACAAAGCTAGGAGCATGAATGCCAAGTAACTTGTTATAAAAGATAATTAGAATCGTGGGTTAGTGTCCCTTACCACATCCTTGTTGTGAATCATGTACTTACGAAATTGTAAATGGATTTCTATGAGAGAATGCCCCACTTCATCACGTTAGGCAAGTACCTTGTTTGTTTTAAATGGATTTAATGAAAGATCTAATTTTGACATTTTGACATTTGAATGTATAGATTTTAATTAGATTGTGACCAAATTTGTATGTGCGAGTGTTTTTCTACCAAGGTAGTGCGAATTGTATGAATTTTTTTATATTGTAGTAGTTATAATTAGAAATGTATGAAAAAATTTATTGTAGTAGTTTTAATTATGAATATTTGGGCGAAGATGTTATGGTGATGTTGTGAGGTTATTAATTTTAGGTTGGCTGGAGCTTTGGTTAGGGTTTTGCCGAAATGAACTGTTGCCCATCATGTTTATGGGAACTATGCCTTTCCTACCACTGTTTTGGTGATGTGATGTGCTCCTAGAATGGTCTCTGGTGTATACCATCGAGTATTGCTCCTCATTAACCGGTTCCATTTACCTTTGAACCCTTGTACAAACAGCCAACACAGTCTGTCACCTTTGGCACGTCGTAATTAATTTTCTGTGACTCTGGGTGCCTTGTTACTTTCGTCTACCACCTTTTTATGCTTGGTCATATGTTTTATTTTATTCCTTGCACGTCGCAAGCGATGACTCTACAGTGTCCATTTCTCAGCGACTTTCTTGGGGCTCTCGACGCACATCACGATAGTAATCGGGTACTTTCCTTGTTCTATTTATTGTTTATTCTCTTCTTATTGCACTTTGGGGCTAAGTCAGAATCCCCATTTTTCAAGGGATTTCTACTATTTTTAGCTGCGACCCACCACACATGGAATCCGCCCTCTTTTATCAGAGGGCTAGTACCAACCATGTTAAAATAAGTGGGAACTGTGTAGGGTTTTGGTTTTTTCTCCGGTTTTTTCTCCCTCGTACTATTTTTGGCCCATTTTTTTAGGATCTTGTATGTTAGTCTTGGTTCGTTTCTTCTAGGCTCTTTTGGTTTGACCGGTCTCGATTTTTCTAAGGTTTTCCTTGTCCTAGGTTTCTTATACTATGTCGACGGTTGGCGGTCCTGCATCTTCAAAGGAGGGTGGGATGTCTCGTCAAACCCGTCTCTAGCCTTCTTACCACTCGCGGCGCAAACCAAAGCCCTGAAAGCCCTGGACTCCAAGCGCAGATATGTTCTTGGCCAAGATGTCTTCTTAAGTAAAGTTGAGGTGCTTTGCTGCAGAGCCCTCATTGGGAGGTTGGAGTATTGCTCGATGACTAAGGAGGAATGGATCAACTGGGCTACAGTCCACTAGAAACCCATCATCCATTATGTCCCTACCATCAATTTACTTGCAAATAAGTGGCTGGATTTCGTTTTCATTGAGGAAAAGGACACCTTACGTATACATGATTCCTTGTGGACCATTCAGAAGGGATCTTTGGTCTTGAGCCGATGGCACACTAGTTTTGACCCACTCAAAGAGAGGGTCATTAAATGACATCTCTGGGTCCTACTGCTTGCTCTGCCTTTTCCACTCTGGAACAAAGAGTTTCTTATTGGTCTAGCAAACTCCCTCGTGTGCTTTGTGGCCTTAGAAAAGGACTTCCATTTAATCTTTGATAAGCGTATGGAAAGGGTTCTCGTTGAACTTGATGTATTCAAGGGTCTTTTAGCTGATATTGACATTGTCTGTAGTGAACACATCATTAACCAAAGATTGGATTACCTACATATGCCCTTTAGATGCAATTATTGTCATGACACATGTCATCTTCAAAAAAATTGTTCTTTGCTTCTCCATGGTAAACTTGTCTCTCGGGGGTATGACCAAGACTCCTCACCTACCTCTCCCTCCCCAGATGGGATTTCACCTTCCATTAAACACTCCTCACCATCTTTGGAGGGCCTTTATGTCTCCTCCTCCCCCACTCCCTATGAGGGCATCTCAAAAGGTGAACTGTTGTTTATTGAGGATGTTGAAACCTGCTCTCGCCTATCACGACCTGCTAGGGTGGAAACCTCTCTTGTTAAGATCCCTCCTGCTGGTCTCTTAGAATCTTCACTCCCTCCTTTACCCTCACCCCCTCAACCTCTCCCACTTCTTCCCTCCCCTGCTGGTCCTCCTCCCAACACTCTATAAGACTTCCTCTCGCTCCTGAACCTTCATCAACCCCCTTCGTTATCCTCTTCAACCTCTATCACTACCCACACTAATGATGATTCTCCTATAACCAGGGACTCCCCTGCATTCATGGATTCCTCCCTCCTCAAATCACTAGATATTTTCACAAACAAGTCCCCTGTTTCTCCCTCAACTCTTCCTCTGGATTCTATACGTTTTGGAAACGTTACTATTAGGAAGTCAAAGAAGAGTATTCCTGCTAATCCAGGTGCCACTGGTCTCTATACCCCACTCTTGACCAGACTGAAGGATGTTGCTAGATCACCCCATTCTTCTCATCTCAACCCTACACATGTACTTAGAGCAGACATACCTAAGGACTCTGTTCTCCAATGAAATTACTCTCCATGAATATTCATTGTTTCGGGGGGGGACCAACCAAAAATCCCTCAGCTCTCTGTTCTCTGATCTTAATCCTGATATGATACTTATCCAAGAAACTATGTGTAACTTTTCACAGGCTCTCTTCCTTTTCTCCAAACTCAAACCTGGATGGGAATTTTGTGCTCTTGACTCATCTGGCCTATCTGAGGGTCTCCTTGCGGGATGGAACCCTCTCTTGATTTGTTGCAAGGATTTTACATCCTTTGCTGGTATTCTTCTCAAATCCAAAATCAAAGGCTTTAGTCAGGTCTTTTCTATCTTAAATTGCTATGGTCCTTATCATCACAGACTTGAATTCTGGAACAATGTCTTGGATGGAGGAATCTTTACTCTTCCCAATCTCCTACTTGCTGGGGATCTTAAGCTCACTCTCTCCTCCTCTAAAGTTTGGGGCTCTCATGCACATCCAGATCCTCTGTCTTCCTACTTTACTAGGCTCTTCTCCTGTAATAGCATGGTAGACCTGTGTCAGTGTACTCCCTACCCGACTTGGAGATATGAACACTCTGGTGTTGATGGCATTAGTAAAGGACTTGATCATTTTATGGCATCTGATCAACTCCTTCCCATTCTTTCATCTTATATATCTTGGGCTACTCCTTCAGAAATATCTGACCACTACCCTATTTGTCTGGAGTGGGGCCCAAGACTTTCCTCACATTGTTATCCATTCAAATTCAATAGGGCATGGCTCTTGGAAAATGACTTTGCAGCTCTTGTAAGCTCCTCCTGGACTGCCACTACTCACCTGTGGTCTTGTGATCACTAGGAAACCCTCTATCTTAAGCTTAGAAGGCTCAAAGACTCTGTCAAAAAATGAGAGAGGGACAAAAAACTCACTAGGAAACTAGAGTTGTCGACCATTGACTCTGATATTTTCTCTATCCTCCAGACTTCCCGTGGCATACTCAGTAAGGCCAATTTTGATATGTTGTTAGCCCTAAAACACAGAAAAGAATTTTTTTTAGCATAGGAGGTCCTCACTCAGAGATTAAAAAGCAGAGCCTTATGGATTAGTGAAGGTGATTCCAATACGATATTTTTCCACTTCTTTTCCTATGCTAGGAGAAATAAAAAACCACCTGGTCTCTTGAGGATCATGAGGGGATTTTGATTTCAAATGAATCTCCCCTAAAACTGTTGGGTCAACATCACTTTTCTGATCTATTCAAGGATGATGGCTGCACTAATATCTCTGATGAGCTAAAATTTATTAACCTCTTCTTTTCTTATGTACAAGAGGAGGATAAGGATTGTTTTCTTGAGCCCATCACACTCTCAAAGGTTGAAGTTGTATTGAATGTTTTTAAAAAGACAAATCTTCAGGCCCTGATGAATGGACTGTCGAATTTTTCCTTGCTTTCTTCGATCTCTTAGGGGAAGATCTTCGCTGTGCTGTAGAACAGGCTAGAAAAGAGGGTAAAATTTCAGTGGCTTTGAACTCTACTTTTCTCACATTGATCCCAAAATGTGAAAAGCCTCACACCTTTGCTGACTTTAGGCCTATCTCGCTATGCAACCTTGTGTACAGGGTTATATAAAAAATTGTTGCTCTCTGTCTCAAGCCACTTTTAGATAAGGCCATATCTGCACAACAATTCGGTTTTCTCAAGGATAGACAAATTACTGAGCCCATTGGCATCACACAAGAAATTCTCCATACTGTTAAGACAAAAAAGTTAAAAGTTTTGATTTTGAAACTTTATCTTGTAAAAGCCTTTGACTGGGTAAAGTGGACTTTCCTGACACTTGTCCTTTTACAGATTGGTATTCCTCTGGAAGGTGTCAATTGGATCATGGGTTGTGTCTGCTCCTCAAATTTTGTTGGTCTATTTAATGGAACGCCATCAAAAAACTTTCCTGCTACCAGAGGGATTCGTCAAGGCTGTCCACTGTCCCCTCTTCTGTTCATTTTGGTTATTGAAATTCTCAGTCTTATTATCTGTGATGCACATCAAAAAGGTCACATCAGTTGGATTCAGATCTCACCTAGCCATTCTATTACACATTTATTTTTTGCTGATGATGTGATATTATTTGGGTTGGGCATTGTTGATGAGTGGAAAGTTTTAAAAGAGGCCCTTGAACTATTTTTTTCAGCCACTGGTATGTCTATTAGTGTTAAAAAGTTCTCCTTCTTATATAATGATATTGATGAGGATACCAAAAAACTCATTATTGCTCTCTTGCCATACAAAATGGAGCCGATCACCACTGGCTTTAGATATCTGGGGTATCGCACAAATGACTGGAAATGCCTACTTGTTATGTTTGAAAAAAGGATAAATCATTGGACCTACAAGATCCTTTCTCTCGGTGGCAAAGTTGTACTTATCAGATCTGTACTTACGGGTCTAACTGTATATTGGTTTGCACTGGTCCGTTTACCCTCATCAATTTTAGACTCTCTGAGATGATGCATTTTCTCTTTCTTATGGGGGAACTATGATGACAAACAAAGATTACACTTGGCTGATTGGAAATCCATTGCTACTCCCTATGATTATGGTGGTTGAAACATAAAGCAACTTGATTGGTTTGGGATTTCTCTCAGAGTCAAAAGATTTTGGAAGCTTTTAAAAGGAAGGGGTATCTGGAGTCAGATTGTGGCCCATAAATATCTAAAAGACAGACCTATTGATGATTGGCTTAGATCTCAGTCTTTCTCTGTTATAGGTACATCATATATTTGGAATGGTTTTATACGATCTCTGTCTTGGATTACTTGTATACTTTGCTAGAAAGTGGGAAATGGACTGAATATAAGGTTGGGAATTTATCCCATTGCGGGTCTCAATGCCCCATATATCCGCCTAGCTGATCTCAGAGATTATCTTGTAGACTTTGGGATGACTCAACTTGTCGTGGTACATAACCTCGATTTGTATGGAAGTTATTGGTATTCAACATCTGATCTAAATCTTGGGGGTGTTTGGTTTGAGATCTGGACTACATCTATCAAGGGTCTTTCACATGGAGGCATAAGGATAAACAATGTTGAGGACACATTGATCTGGATTCATAACTCAAAAAATTGGACGATCACAGCAAAGGGAGCATATAACCTCATTGTATCTTACAATTTGCCACTCGCCCATCACAACTTTCACTCACAGCTATGGCATCTAAATATTCCACAGAAGATAAAGTGTTTCATTTGGATTGTCATTGAAAATAAAATAAACACTTGGGATAATCTTGTTAAAAAGGGTTGGAATGGACCCAACAGGTGCGGTCTCTGCAAGTGCAAAGTTGAATTTGTAAAGCACCTCTTTTTTTATTGTTCCTTCACACTTTAGACCATCAACAGTCTCCTCAGACTTCATAATTGTTCATTGACTTGGTTTGATTAATAGTCTTAGAAAATATTGAAAATTGGCTCAAGAAAAAAAGGAAACCTTCTCTATCTACCTTTCTTCTTCATATGGAATATTTGGAAGACAAGGAACTACTATCTGTTTGAGGATAAAAATCCTGAGACTGGCAATCTTGTTCACATTATTATGCATAATGTTTCATCTTATCCTGTACCTTCTGACAGATTCTGCAGAAAAATAAACATTGGAAGCCCACCTGTCATCACACTGCCCTTCAGGGTTCTTCGATGGAGCAACTACTGAAAAAATTGGGGGTCCTGGTATTTATCTCTTGATCAGTCAAACACATCATTTCCACATCAAGATGGGTTATGGAAATTGTACCAACACTCGAGTAGAGCTATTGGCCCTCTGGGAACTCCTATNAGGTTGGGATCTCTAGGTTACATGTTTTTGGAGACTCTATGGTGGTCATAAATTGGGCAAAAGGCAGCTCATCTCTCTCCACTCTAGACCTGGAGGCTTGCTATGTAAACATCATTGATCTGTCTGCCACTTTCACATCTATTGATTATCAACATGTCTATAGGGAATATAATGAGAGGGCATACATTGTTATCCAAGGAAGGGCTCAATTTGGCTACGGTCCAACTGTCCTTTACATAATATTGTGAAGGCATAATTATTGGGGAAGGAAATATGCAGTGTTTTTAGATGAGCACGACTCTCTATTACCTAATCCTTCCTCTCTAAGTATGGCACTTTTAGACCCTTTGGGTTATGGTTTTTTATAGTCTGTTGATTCACCGCTGTGTGAACAATTATTTTATCATAAATATCTCCCCAGAGCCTTCCTTGGATGACATACCTGATCTATTAGTATCTTCTCTAAGTGATTGTTGGATAATTCCACTATTTTTGTTAATATAGATGTATAGACCAAAGTTTGGTCTGAGTGGACGTTAACCATCATCATCATCATCATAGAGTTACATCGGTATTCTGCTTGGATCAGATACTCTGATTTTGGTACTTGACTCGTCTTATATGACTTGGCATATTGATGATGTAACTTGTTACCTTTGATTCACCCTGAATATCAAGGAACTGCTATTTTTCGTCTGGAAAAAAATTATGAATATTTCAAGTGTTTAAATTGATTTGGGAAATTTTATGAAAACTTATTGTAATGGTTGTATATGAAGTGTTTAAATTGATTGTTCTGAATATATTAGGGAGAATATATATATGTTAACTTTAAATTAGAGTTTTGATAAAAATTTTGTTTATTTATAAGAATTTTTTTGACTTGTGGGAGTGGCTTTTGGTTTAAAAAACTACGACCTAAGGGAATCTAAGCTATCAAAATCATCCAGGGATCACATTCGTCCTAGGTCACACCAACCCTCAACTAGTGGGATTTTAGGTGTCCCCTCCCAACTAGCTCATCCCTAAGAGGAATTGAACCCGGGTCGCCCTGCTAACGAAAACCACACCTTAACCAAATAAACTAAAAAAAATTGACTAAAGTTTTGATATCTTAATCAAAATAGATTTATTTTATTTTTAGATCTATTAAATATTGAAAACATATATAAAAAAAATTAAATACAACTCTTTTCATGCTTAGACTATTTTTAATTAATATAAATTTATGATAATTCTTTTTTTCTTCTAAATATATGTTTGTTTGATATTATATAGTTCATCCTTAATACAAGCAGTTGATAAAAACACAAACATAAACGCCTCATAAAAACACCAAAGAAAGAATGTGTGAAGAAGAATAGTTTTAATAATTGATATGATTATGTATATAAATTTGTGAATCAACATTAATTAGTTTATATTAAATTTATTATAATATTGTTAATTTTATTATATTTAATAAAAAAAACTATTATAATATTTTTAATACTAAACTATAAAATATATTTGGCTTATTTTTATATGATAAAATTATAACATATATTAATTTTAAATAATAATAAAAACTGAATAAAAATGTCAAATATTTTAAAATTATTATATTTTTATAAATTTTAAACTTAAATCTAATATATATTAGATTTATCTGTAATGAAAACTCTTATGCGTTAAAAACTCTTGGTGAAGCTCTATGGTGAAAACCTTCTTAAAATTTCTGGGCTCTCCACTCCTATGGCTAGGGAATCTTTATTTAGGGGCTCTTAATTAGGTGCATACAGTCCTTTCCTCTCTACTTTATTTTATTATTTATTTTATTTTGTTTTCTATTTTTAGTTTTAGTTTTTTATATATACACTTTTACATCTTTAAATAAATATGAGTAATTCACTGCATTTTCCAAAAACTGTTAAAGAAAGACCTAGCACATTTACCCTACATAACCTTTATGAATTTATGGTGTCAGTAGAGAAACGTAGGGAAGCAGGAGAGGCTAAACTATATGAATATCTATAATCCTTAGAGAAACGTAGGGAAGAAATAGAAGCTAAACTCCAGACATAGTTAAAAGCCATGCTCCATAATAAATTTACATATTTTCAAGAAGAGATCCAAAAACAATTAGACGATAAGATAAAAAAAAATGGAGAACAAGATAGAGCATGGAAATTCAAAAAACCCCCGAACAAGGAGAGGCAGATACAATAGAAAATATTAAGTTAAAGGATATGCTTACATAGTTAGAGAAAAAGTTAACCACAACCTAACCCTAAATAATATAGAAGGTAAAATAGATATCAAACCCATTAAAGAGGAAATGAATAAGCTCATATCCTTAGACCATGAGCGTAACAAAAGAGGTTTAAATATCATAATTTTTTTTTAAAGATGAGGAAGAAGAGGATATGTTAGCCATTGTCAAGACAAAACTTCACAATAGGTTACAAATTGAAACTACCAATCTCATAGAAGCAAACAGGTTGGAAAAATTAATTGAGAATAAAGAAAGGATAATATGGGTTAATGTTAGCTCTACCAAACAAAAATACAACATACTCAGTAAGACATCAAGTTTAAAAGGCTCGGGGATATTTATAAATGAAGACCTCATTCCAGAGGATCAGGATGAACTAAGAAAGGAGGTCCAAAAGGAAAAAGAAGTTAGGAAGGGGGGGAAATGGGCATTAATCAGAAACATGAAAGTTGTTATTAGAGATAGAAACCAAAAGGATAGTAATAAATAGCAATTGGACACACTCTAGATCTTCTACTGGAACTGTTGAGGATTTCCATATATCAAAGGCCCTAATTTAAGTTGGATCCCGAGCAAAATTGATATTATATTATTGGTTGAAACTTGGGAACACGAGGAGTCCAAGGTCCCTGATATAGACGGACATGTCCTATGATCAATATGGAATCAACGTCCATGTCACAGAGGAATTGGGGGTATAGCCAGTTACATTAGGAAGAACATATCCCCACATGTTAGGATTTATAACAAAGACCCTTACAACCAATTTATTTGGATAGAGATCATAGACATTAATGTTGAAAAACCCTACATATCCATCGATTATTTTTCCCCTATTAATTCGAACTTCTATAAAAAAACCATTTTAGATAAAAATTGTCCTTATAATGGTTTAGAACATGATATTTCTAGTTTAAGGAAGGAAGGAAATATCCTTTTGATGGGTGGCTTCAATGTTCGAACTTCTAGGTACCAATATATCCTTTTAAGCAACTATTCCAACCCTAATCCTCTTTGGTTAGACGAAGACCTTGAGCTAGCTAACACTATACAAAAGAAATTCTGAAGATCTAGGTGATAATTTATTTGGGTTTGAGCTAGTCAAATTTTGTTGTTCTTAAGATCTTATCATTTGCAACGGTCTGACAAAATGACCAAACTATAGCCATATGACTTGTATCCATGGGATTGGAAGTATTGTGGTAGATTATGTTATATATGATATCCCTATATACAACAAATTAATATTTTTCAACATCTTTAACGACCATGAGCCTGAATATGATCATAGACCGTTAAGTATAACTCTCAATATTGCCATGCATAGTGATCCCAAGGAGGAAAACTATCATTTCCAAAAGCACCTAATCTTCGATAAAAGTAAAGCAGACATTTTACTCCATGATCTAAAAAATGAATGGTTTCTTTTATCTAGTATGGAGAATATAGAAAATATCTAGCATAATTTTGCTACAACCCTCTCATCGTTCATTAACAAGTTCTCTATTGAAGTCTCGACTAAAACGAGCAATAGTAGAACCAACCCTTGGTATAATCAAGAGTGTAAAGATGCGAGAAAAGAAATCACGCAAGCTACTACAGATTTGATAAAAATGGACAAGATAAATCACTACAAAGCCTTAATTAAAAGAAAAAAAATGAATTATCTAAGTAAAAGGAAGGAAAATATCCTACACCTCTCTAAGGTGGCTCCTAAGAAATTCTGGAGGCAAAGTCTAAATCGCAAAACAAAAGAAGACAATAAAATTGCTTTAAAATATTGGAATTCATATCTTAAAAATATTTATGAATCCTCGAATATTAGAGATAACATTCAAACCCTTATTACAATGAAAGACGTTTTCTCGTTAGAAGACATAGATTTTGGGGTTAAGCACTTAGCAAACGAAAAAGCCAAGGGCATTGAAGGATACCAAGCAGAAATCTTAAAAATTGGAGGGCATGTCCTCATCGCGCACATCCACAAACTCTTTAATCTAGTGGTCAAGCAAGGGTTTCCTACACCTTGGACTCATAACCTTATTATTCCTATTTTAAAAAGTGGTGATAAAAATGACCCCTCTAATTATCATACTATTATGATTATCCCTCTCTTAGCTAAGTTATATGGTATTATCTTAGAAAATAAGATCAATGAATGGATAGAAATGGAAGGTAAGCGGGCCAAAGGCCATGCAGGTTTTAGAAGGAATCATTCAACCACATACCACCTCATTACACTTGGGATCATTGTAGAGGAATTCCATAATAATAAGTCTGACCTATTTTGTTTCTTTGTGGATTTTAAAAAGCTTTTGATACGTACAATGCCTAGAAATAACCTGTGGAATAGGCTAGAAGAGCTTAAGGTTCCTTTTGAGTTGAGAGTTGTTGTGATATGGTTATACGAAAAGGTCATTGCCAAGTTTAAGAATAATGAGGGGTGGGCAACATATATAAATTGTAATATTTTAGTTAAACAAGGTTTCCCCCTCTCCCCTACCCTTTTTGGCATTTACATTAATAGGCTAGAAAAGTGTTTAGAAGAAGCAGGTTGCACGGGTACAATCTTAGCTGAGACAGTTATCATCCTCCTACTTTATGTTGATGATATTGTTCTTATGGAAAGGTGTCCTTCTTATCTCGATAAGCAATTCAGAATTCTTAAATATTTTTGTTGTAACATGGGTATGACTGTTAACACCGACAAGACAAAAATCATGATTATAAAATATAAGAAATGAACCTATGCAAATTTTATTTATGAGAATATAAATCTAGAGGAAGTGACTTCTTACAAGTATCTCAAAATTGATATTCATCACAAGCTAATTGGAACTATAACATTGAGAAAAGGATTGATGGAGGGTGGAAATCTTATTTTGGTCTTGAAAATAACTGTAAATCATCCAATATGGTCATCTGGGATAAAACGAAGTTCCTCTGTGAAACTCTTGTCATCCATGTTATCTTGTATGGTTGTGAAGTATGGGGGTGCAACATTTCTAGAGAACCTTGGAGGAATACTAAGCAAATCTAGAAGTGGTTTATAACTTATAACCTTTAAAAGCAATACGCCTTATCCTATTCTCCTCATAAAAGTGGGTCTTTCCCCCATCGAGAGCATGACTATGACTAGGTACCTAGTGTACAAGCATAAGATAAATAACATGGGAAATGAGAGACTTCCTAAAATTGCTTTAAACTCAAGTCAAAACCAAATACACCTCAAGCAGTGTTGGTGTAAAGATACCATGGCTTGGTTAAACCATTGGGGCATTGATGAAAACGACATTTTGCAAAACATTTATAATGTCAAAAATATTATTACTTCTAAGTTTAAAGAGAAATTCTGGTGTGAGGAAAATTTAGCGGTTAAGAGAAAATTAAGATCAGAAGTATCTATCGGTAGTAATTAGCTCACCTAAGAAAATTAATATAGCCAAGATTAGAACAAACTCTCATGAACTCCATAGTGAAACATGACATTGGTCTATTCCTAAAACTCCACGGGCGGAGAGGGTTTGCCATCTGTGTGATTCTATGAGCGTTGAGGATGAAAATCACTTTCTCTTAGAGTGTCTTGCTTGCACCCACATTAGATATGAGTTTCGAAGTATTTGTTACAATACAAACCTTTATAACCTCCTAACTTTCCAAATCTATACTGAGCTTGGAAAGCTTCTTGATAAGATTTTTGAGCACAAGAACAAGATTTTAAAGTAAATCAATTATTATCCTTTTTAAGATTCAATAGACCAAAGTTCGTCGTCGTCGTCGTCAAAATTTTATCATCATCATAGATTTTATGTTTTATAAAATTTGAATATACATTTTTACATTGTTTGTCTAAATATTTTATTATCATAATGGAAACATATTTAAAAGTCTAAGCTAATGAACCTACATATTTTATTATTGTAACGAGAACCTATTTCATATTTCATTATCGTAACGAGAACACATTTAAAATCCAAAGCTAATGGTTACCATGCTCATCATTCTAATCAGACTTGGTTATCATTGCATTTAAAAATAAACTATCCAAGTTGTGATTGTTCTCTAATTAATTTTCATTATGTAAATGAAAACTACACATACTGAAACTCCAATGCATACCATAATATAAGGTGAGTAACATTCAAAGCCACTTCAAGGATTTTTTTCATCTTATTGAATTTGATAAGTTCTTTTAATAAATGCATAACAAAATGAATAATACTTTACATTCTTTTAGTTAGTTATTTTCACATGGATAATATATATTAGAAGTGGTATGTATGGAGGTCGTTTTCAGATTTTGGAAGGAAAAAAATTTGAATGTATATAGAATTTACGCATAATGCAAGCTTTAATTGTGTTTTAAATATTATCTATCTCATAAAGAAAAGCAATTCACAAAATCATAATTATGAGGATTTAGTGATTATAATAAGGACATTGCACCATTAAAAACTTTCCTTAATATTAAATCTCGCGATGCTCTATCAAAGTGTTAGTACTGGAAGAAGACTATGCATCCATACCATTTTCCATATCCTTTGCAATATAAACATCAAGGTAGACTTGCAAGCAAATATTGGGGTCATATTAGGTGTTGCTTTAGTCCGCAAAAAGGAGGGAGGAGAAAATCACACCTCCACGTGCCCTCCCAACTTGTGATGGTATCAAAGCACAAGGATTAACAAACACCATACATTATACCATGTGCATTCAATAGAGAAGGATATCAACTTACCATTACACTATCTCATTTGTTCTTCATACTCTTCATCCTGGTGTCTAGGCGCACACCGAGGACAACAGTATGATTGAATGAATTGAGTACTGTTATGGTGGAGGCATATTCAGAATGAGAAAAGAAAGAAATACACCACACACACATAAATATATACACACAGACAAAATGCAAGAGTTCGAACCAATTTTTTTTTATTTCATTATTGTTATATGATGCACATTACTATGCTTGTATATTACAATAGTATACATGTTTATATAGAGTGTTGAGAAGGATTGGGTTGCCTACCCTTTATGTTCAGTTAGAAAGAAGTTGGAACAGTTCAGAAGTTCAACCATTACAGACGAATAGAAGATAGAGAGACAATCTATCGTAGTCGTGTCGATCGTCGGTGTCGACGATGCATGTCGAGACGTTGAACCTGTCGAGGTTCAGACTTGTCGAAGTCGATGCTAAACCCGTCAAATTCGACAAGCAATGCCAACTACTGGGTGGATCATTCCTCCTTCCTTAAGAAACGGTGGTCCCCATTGTTTGCTTGTTCAGATGACAAAACTTGTTGGTGAGTTCAGTAGTAAAGTACCACTTTTCTTGTGTTGGGAGTTGTCTAGCTTTAGCCACCTGAAAATAAGGGAATTGCATTCGTCCTTGTATGGTGTATGTGTCGTCCCACAGATGTCGCAAGGAAGAGACTCCTAAGCATCTGGATGGATGTCTTTGGGTTCTGTTGTCTACAAGTTGTTATTTTCCAACTATGGTGCATGGTATGGTCGAAGTAGATCTACATTAAATATTGGATGCAGACCCAAGCATTAAGGAATGTCGAGCCGAAAAGTGTTTTCTCCAATTTTCTTAAGGATACTGTATGAACCATATCACAAAGGATTCAACTTTATGAATGGACCAGTGAAGCGGTCCTTCTTGAGATGCAACTAGACCTGATCCCCGATTTGAAATGAATGAGGAATATGATTCTTATCGTGTCAGGCCTTATCTTTTGCATTAGCTCTCTGCAATATTTCTTGTGCTTGTTTATGGATGTTGTAGATTTGGTCTCAAAACTTCAATGCTTTTTCAACTTCTTGTCGGTTAGAGTCGGTGTCGTTCTACTGTTTCGATGAACTAATCAAGTCGATGGGCAGTGACGATTGAAATCCATAATAGATCTCGAATGGACTCTTTCCCATAGAGTTGTTCTAAGCACAGTTGTAACTGTGATGTATGCATGGGAGACTTTTATCCCATGTTCGACGATGCTTGTGGTTATACATGCAGAGTAGTTGTACTACCAAGCGATTCACAACTTCTATCTTCCTGTCTGTCTGAGGATGGAAAGTCATCGAAAAAGAGTGTCTCGTGTTGAGTTGTTTCCAAAGAGTCTTCTAAAAGGTTTTGACAAATATGGCATCTCTGTAGGAAATCATTATCGTCAGAAGGCCATAGTGTTTCCAAACATGTTCGAAGAATATCTGGGCAGTCTATTGTGTTGTCGTAGTCTTCTTGCATGGAATGAGAATAACTATCTTG
This sequence comes from Pseudotsuga menziesii, assembly GCA_001517045.1. Taxonomy (NCBI): domain Eukaryota; kingdom Viridiplantae; phylum Streptophyta; class Pinopsida; order Pinales; family Pinaceae; genus Pseudotsuga; species Pseudotsuga menziesii. The sequence continues at coordinate 501,474 of LPNX011161773.1, forward strand.
GAAAATTTGTCAACTACTACTAAGATCGTGTCATGATGATGTTTGGTAGTAGGATATCTTGTCATGTAGTCCATAGAAATAGATTCCCATGGTCGACTAGGAATTGCAAAAGGCATGTAGAGTCCTTGTCGTTAATTCGACAGTTTAGCAATGGCACAAACCACACATGATCGAATGTACCTGTTGACATCAGATTAATTGAAGGTCAATAAAAATACTTTTGGAGGATGGCAAGGGTCTTTTCTAATCCAAAGTGTCCTGCAGTCTTGTTGTAGTGCATGTCCCAAATGAGCTTCTGTCGATGCTCACTTGTCAGTACACAAAGTTGTCCTAGCTTATATAGAAAAGTATCTTTCAGGAAGTAGTTGGTCGTGGATGGTGGGCTAGTTTGAAGCTGTTGATAAATTGCGTAAAAGTCGCATTCCATTGAATACAATTGAGGCCAAGTAGTGGTGTCACAACCATGCATACTCATCACTATAAAAAGTAGAGTAATGGGTGGTTGACTAAGACAATCAACTGCAACATTGGATTTACCTTTCAGATACTTAATTACCAACTGGAATTGTTGTAGGTAATTAATCCACTTGGGTTGTTGAGTTGTTTGTAACTTTGTCTGGGACGTGGCGAACTGTAAAGGCTTGTGGTCAGTGGCAATCATTTCCTTCCCAAGGATGTAATGTCTCCATTTCTTAAGGGCTTACACAATGACATACAGTTCCTTTTCATACGTGGAATACCTTCTGACGATGTCATTGAAAATTTCAGAATGAAAAGCGACTGGGTGACCATACTGAGTGATCACTGCACCCAAAGCATAGTCCAATGCATGTGTCTCAATATCAAAAGGCTGATGCAAATCAGGTAACACAAGTACTAGTGCAATACAAAGCTTGTATTTGAGATGCTCAAAAGCTTGATGTTGTGTTTATGTCCATTTGAAGACAAATTTTCCATTTCCCTTAGTCAACTAATTCAAAGGCCAAGCTATGTGACTAAAGCCAAGTATGAATCGTCGATAAACATTAGCCAAACCAAGAAAACTTCTTAGTTCTTGAATTTTTGAGGAATGCTCCAATATTTGAAGATTTGTACATTTTCTGGATCGATGTGAATGCCTGCAGAGTCAATTACATACCCCAAATATTTGATGTTGTTCATCGCAAATAAGCATTTTTCCATATTCATATAGAGTCGATGTTGTCGAAGAGTGTCGAGGACTTGTCGAAACTGTCACACATGTTCTACCCATGATTGACTGAAAATCAAGATACCATCTAGGTAGACAATGACACACTTGCCGAGTAAAGGTTGAAGAATGTCATCCATATATCGCATGAATGTCGCAGGTGCATTAGTTAAGCCGAAAGGCATGAATAACCATTCAAACAATCCTTCCTTGGTTTTGAAAGAAATTTTCCATACATCGGTGGTATCGATCGAAATTTGATGGTATCCCAACTTGAGGTCGAGCTTAGTAAAGAACTTAGCACCTTTCATACAGTTGATGAGTTCGCCTATCCTTAGAAGAGGGTATATTTTCTTTACCGAAATCTTGTTGAGAGCCCGATAGTAAATGCACATGCGCCAAGTCTCGTATTTATTTGGAACGAGGACGGCTGGGCTTCCACAAGGAGAGGAGCTGGGTCAGATGTGACCTTTATTGATCAAATATTGAATTTGTCTACGAATCTCTTCATTCTAGATAATGGATCTTCTGTAAACAAATGTGTTAGGTAATGAAGAACCAAGAACAAGTTTAATGGATTGTTTTACCTGGCAATGTAGAGGTACTTTGTTTGTCTCTTGAAATACGTTTTGGTACTCATCAATAATGTTGTCGATCGGTTGCTATTGTCGAAAGTTGCACTAGTCGATGAGTCGACTAGTTGAAGTATCCCTCTTAGGATGCTATGGCTTAATCATGATCAATGCGGATTTATGAGCATGATTGATTATCTTCTTTGTCTGTTTGGCAGATACCATCGCAACCGTTGTTGTAGGTCATCTCTCTGGTATGCCATACCATTGGTTATGTGCTTTGACAATCACCTTATGAGGGCATGAATGATAACTTCCATGTCAATCCCATAAGTAAGGTTTCCTGAATAGGGCGTCAACTACAAAAAGTGGTGCCACATCACATAGTACTTCATCTTCAAAAGGATTAATGAAGTAGGCGAGTCTGCATTGTCAGGTGATTCTCATTTCCTATCCATCCTTCATCCAACCGATATTGTAAGGCTAAGGATGTGGAGTGGTGACAAGACCTAGTTTCTTCACGAGATATTTAGAAACAAATTTCTTTTGGCTACCATTATTCATAATCAGATGTAATGGATTGTTTTGAACCCATATCTGTGTATGGAACATGCACTCTCATTCCTCCTCGTTGGTGATAGTCGCGGTTATCGGAGTGGTCAATTTTGATGTCAAAAGGGTCGATGCTTATGGGTCAGATTCTACCAGGGTTTTTTTGGACAAGTTGGATGTCGACGATTTTGTGAAAAATGTCTTATGAGCCTTGCATTCAAACGTATCATGCCATGAAAAATTGTCGTAATCACACCATTTTCTAGCAAGAATTCCCTTTTGTATTTCTAAGGATTCTTTTTTCCATGATATTTCTTTGGAGGGGTCGAATGAGAAGGGTGTCTTGACTTGTCGGAGTCAGCTGGTGACTTCTTTTTGGATGTTCGACCTGTAGGCTTGGTCATGAAATGTGCTTTTCCTTTCTGTTTATATTCAAGCTTACTGGTGTAGTGGAATGCATCTACAAGCATACTAACAGTCAGAAACTCCATCTCTTGTTGAATGTACAGGGACAATCTGCTGACGTACTTCAAAACAAGCAATTTCTCTTCTTCCTTGTGTAACTCTGTACAGACTGGTCTTTCCATTTCCTTAGTTGCTTCCACTTTTTATACTATTTTTCAATGTACTTGGGAGGATAGAACTCCTTCCAGACATATTCGACAAATTTCTCCCATGTGTCTATGAGGTCTCCTTCTTTCTCCATATTTGTTGATATATTCTCCCATGAGAAGTGCACAAAGTTCGACATCTTTAAGGATGCAATGTTGATCTTTTCAGCTTCTGAGAGTTTATTCATAGAGTAATATGATTCCAATTGTTGTACCCAATTGTCTATGGATCCTGCGTTAATCTTTCCTTCGAGATTCTGTATGTCCAAATTCATTTGCACTTTGAATGGACTGATTTTGTTAGAGTTGGATTTCATTGACGATCCTTCCGAAGTCGAGGTGAATTGCGTGAGAATCTATGAACTGGGTGAACATTTTAGTTCGTTGTCGAGCTAGTGCTTTCTCTACGAGTTGCTTTGTCTCATAAGTTGCATGTCTATTATCTGTTTCTTTGGACATCTTCGATCTAATGGTGCGAGTAGATAAATACTTTGAAGTCAAAGGTAGTGTCTGCTTGGATTAATGGGTTTGTGAGTGTGTTTGAACATGCATAAGTCAGGTAACCTCGATTGAAGCATCTACACACAACTTAAGCATGAACATGCTCTGAATATGTTTTGATACTAATGATCTGGGTGCCTAGGCACACAATGGGGACAATAATTCAATTGAATGAATCAAGTATTGTTATGTCAGAAGCATATCAAGAATGGGAAAAGCATGAAATACACTACACACACACACAAATATATACACACAAACAAAATTCAAGAGTTCGAACCAACTTTTGTTATTTTCATTATTGTTGTATGATGCACATTACTCTTCCTATTTATTATAATAGTAAACATGTTTATATAGAGTGTTGAGAATGCTTCGGTTGTATTCCCATTACGTTCAGTTACAAAGAAGTTGGAACGGTTCATAATTTCAACCATTACAGACGAATGGAAGACAAAGAGAGAATCTGTCGTAGTCGTGTCGATCGTCGGTGTCGACGATGCATGTTGATATGTTGGACCTGTTGAGGTTGTGTTGAGTTTTGGACTTGTCGAAGTCGATGTTGAGCCTGCCAAAGTCGACAAACAATGCCAATTATTGGGTGGATCAACTCCGGTTAGGCTCCTATTTGTGAGAAACGTTGTAGGTTTGGGGATTAATAGTGGAATGGAAGGATCTATATGATATCACCCATTTGAAGGAGAATAAGATCCCTATTTAGTTTAACCTATGCATTTCCATTTTGGAAATAATGTGACACCGAGTAAACATTCTCACGGCACACTAGACTAATGTATGAAAAAATGATACCTCCTTTGTGACCTAAAGGACTTGGGAAGGGGGTTAAATAAATGTGAGAAGGATATTGTAGAGACTAGTGGAACATAATCTATTTGATACTCCAATGGAATCCCTAGAAGGAGGGATTTGAGAAGTAGTTGAAGGAACATAATGGAATTAAATACCAATGCACTATTGACATAGGAGATCACATACTCAACCTTTGTTAATGGAAAGAGAAGCGTTGAGCAACATTATTAATGTTATGTGGGTAAACATGCCTAAATGGTTTTTGATATTGCATCCATGCAATATTTGTTGGAGCACATTTTGTAATTTCTCAATCTCCTCTTCTGACTTTGTTTCTCCTCGTATAAGTTGTATGGATACCTATGTGGACTCATTATTCTCTAACTCCCTTGAAATTTAGTAGAACATGTTGTTTCTCACTCAACTCATTGTTGGATGGAATTGTCATTGATGTCAAAGTAGTTTAGTAATGACAAAGGAATAACCAAGGACATGATGGAAAGACAAACTCAGTATAATACAAAGTAATAACAAAGGAAGTGATGACATGACATGCTTAAGGATGTGGCATGTGTGATAAGGATGGAAAGACACATGAAGTGCTATCATGAAGTCATTGTTGTAATCTAACATTAGTATGTTTGAATTGAGAAAGACTATTTATGCATCTCTCTATGTAAATGAATAATTGACTCCGTGTGTGTCTAAATCATGAATTATTTGATAGTTTGAATACCTGTACAAATGAATCCAACTATCAAGTCAGGCAAAGTTTGATTGAGCTTGATTGATCAATATTCTGATCAATCAACACAGATTCATGGAGTTGTAGTCAGCTTATGTAGCAGAAGTTGGATGGCCAAGATCATATCAAGAAAATAGATGAACGACAGGGAAAGAATATGCAAAGTAAATGTCCGTGGAAGATAACATTCTGGAGCGCCAAAGTGAAGTTGCTTATTTAGCAGAGGTTGGTCGACTAAGATCGTATCAAGAAAATAGATCGACGACAGGGAAAGAATCTGCAAAGTAAATGTGCGTGGAAGATAACATTCCAAAGCACCAAAGTGAAGATCCATGTTTGATAATTGATCAACGGACGAGGAGGATTCCACAAAGAGATTGACGGTTCACAGAAGTTGTGGAAAGAGATTTGCGGAAGCCCATTTCAAAAAATTTGGGACCCACATCTGCAATCTGCAATGCATAAGGTATCCGCAATCCGCAATCCACAGAGTGCAGAAGAAGTTGCGTGGAAGATGAATTGTGGAAGTAATTTCGAGAAAAATCGAAATACAAACCCGCAACCTGCAACCCGTAATTGCGGAAGAAAGGAGTTTCCGATTGCGGAAAGGTCATTGCAGAAAGATAATTGCAGAAGCAATTTTCGAGAAAAGTCGAAATACATACCCACAATCTGCAATCCACAATTGCGGAAGGAAGAAGTTTATGATTTCGGAAAGGTAGTTGCGGAAAGGTAATTGCGGAAGCAATTTTTGTGAAAATTCAAAATGCACATCTGCAATCTGTAACCCGCAATTGCGGAAGGAATGAGTTCCTGCAAATCGTGAGAAGGTCGTTGCAGAAACAAAATTACGGAAAGATGATTGCGAAAAGTAAATGGGAAAAATTCAATGTGGAAAGATCTGTTGCAGAGAGATTGTTGTGGAAAGGACGTTGTGGAAAAGAAGTTACGGAAGGGTTTCTCACAGATTGTGGAAAAACGGTTTTCCTATTGAAATAAATGAAAAATTATCCAAGTGTTAATATAGGATGTTAAGAGGCCATCTGGAAATGCATGCCAAAGGTTGTCCGTGTGTATTTCTGCACAGTATGTCCGTACGGGTGTATGTAATATACACACACAATGTAAGTATAATGTATGCAACTAAAGTGAAGGATTTCTGTACATTATAAAGAGATTATATATTAGTATTTAAAAAGGGCTAAAGTGTTCTTTTGCTTAAATCAAACCAGTAAGCTACATGAATAAATTAAGAAAGAGAGATAAAAATAATTAAAATGATAAACATAGTATGTGTATTTTATTAAACGTAGACATAATATGTTGTGAAAAGACACAATGAATTTGTGCGATGGTTTGATGAAAGGGCATGATAAATAGAATTGAAAGGACGCAATTATTGAAAAGGCAAGATGATGGATACTATTTAAACAAAAGATTGATTTGATAGTAAAGTGTCTTTGTAGTTCAGATCGATGTAGCAACAACTAAAATAGACAACAAGGGAGACATAAGCAGATCTGGAAGTTTGATAAAAACGTAATAGGGTGGTAGGGTGGTGCTAGTGCAGGATACATGCCTACAAGGAGGTCGTAGCCTCCTTCCAGTGGTAGCTGGTAAATAAGGTATCGTAGCATCCTTTCAATAGAAGCTAATAAACTAGGGGGTCGTAGCCTCCTTCCAATGGTAGCTGGTAAATAGGGTGTTGTAGCATGCTTTCAGTATAAGCTGATAAACCAGGGGGTCGTAGCCTCCTTCAAGTGGTAGATGCTAAACAGGGTGTCACAAAATCCTTTCAGCAGCAACTAATAAAACAGGGGGTCATATCCTCCTTCCAGTAGTTGCTGGTAAATAAGGTGTAGTACCATCCTTGTCTATAGTAGCGGGCATAAACTATTTGTAAATATAATTTTGCAGTAATAAGAAGTATTGGTGGTTTACCCAATTGGGATTCTAGGATAAATTTGTGTTTCATGTGTCTTGTTAATCATGTGTGTTCATGAATAAATTAAAGGTTGTTTAAATTGTTAAAAATTTATCAATACTGATTCACCCCCACCTCTCAGTATTTTCCAATATTCCAACAATTGATATCATAGCGGGATCCTTCACTACAGCTTAATCACTGGAAGGAAGATCCTATAAAAAACCACTATGATTCAACAAGAAGGAATAGATGCCAATAGAGCTCCAACACTTAATAAAGGAGAATATGCTTACTGGAGTATAAGAATGAGAGTGTACTTACATTCATTAGGATATGGTGTATGGAATGCAATAATATCTGATTATATCCCACTGAAAAGAGTAAGGGATACATATTAGAAATAATCTAATAAAAATAAATCAAGAGCAATAGAGGCCATCCTTGATAGATTACCTCAACCTATCAAAGAAAAGATAGGATCATGTCTCTCAGCTAAGGAACTCTAGGTGAAATTGGAGAAACTTTACTTAGTTGAACAAAGAGAAGAAGAAATATTTTCTCTTTTCAAGAATGAAAGTGATTATGAAGAATCTTGCAGCCATAAGGAAGGTCAAAGGAGTAAAACCATATACAAGAATAAATACTTATATTCCATGGAAGATAGTAAATATGAAGATATAAGTGAAAATGAAGAAAAACTATTCATGGAGACAGTAACTTCAAAAGATGATTCAAAAATGGAAGGAGTGGTGGACCTAAGTCAGAACTCATGAGTGCTCTGGAAGAATTGAGAAATAGCAAAATGAAGAACAATTCTTTGGAAGAAAAGTTGTCAAATGCCGAAAAGAGCATAAAACAAAAGATAAAGGGTCAAGTCAAATTATTATTGATTTAAAGAACCAACTTCAAGAGCCCAAGAAGATTGAAGAGGACCTTGTAGTGTATCTCAACAAGAGAATACAAGATTTTGAAAAACTTGAAAAAGACATTATTCAACTTAGAAAAGGGGTTGATGAAGAATCTATCAAATCAAAGTTTGAGAATAGCTCAAGGACTTTAGAGGAAATCCTAAGTGTCCAAATACCATTAAGCGATAAATATGGATTAGGATTTGACAAAGAAAATAAGGCAAGATATTCCTCTTTCACAACCTAAGATGGAAATAAAAGAAGTTATGCTGCTGCACTCAAGAGCCCAATTAAAAGGGAAGAAAGTAAGAAATTTGCTTCTCTCTCACAAAGAACAGATATGATGCCTAGAAGACCAATGACAAGTAGATATCATAAAATATTATTCGGCCATTGCTACTCTTGTAATAATTTTGGACATAAAGCCTTGAATTGCAAAGCATATGAAAAGTTTCATATCTACAAGAAGAATACAGCCAGGCAACAAAAGAATTACAGGAAGACTAATTCCAATCATCAGAACTCTGCTCATCCTTCTAAGATGAAAAAATTGAGAAGAAATGAAAATGAAAATAGCCATTACAAAGATCAAAGATTCTATAAAATGGTGTTCCTTGGATATTGTCATTATCACAAGTTTGGTCACAAGGCTGCTGATTGTAGAACCAAAAGAAAAGATCAAAGTTTGAGAAGCAAACAAGACAAAAACAATTAAAAAGGTAGAATATCAGTAAGCAGGGTACCTCATGGAAAGATATGGAGAAGGAAGCCATATTACAAAGACTCAGAAGAAACAAAAAAATCAAATATTAGTGAAGCTTCCAAAGATGACGATGAGCAAAATAATGCTATAGATAAAAATGACATCCATTCTTAGGGAAATCAAGATGAAGATGTATATCAATGCACCAATGGAGATAAAGATGATAATGGTAGATTCCTTTTCTAAAAGGGTTTCTCATGACCTAGAAGAGAACCCTGAAATTAGCATTAGAACTCAGGGGGAGTTAATATAAAAAAGGTGCAATTGGTACTTGAAAAATATCAGTTGATAAGAAGAAATGAATGTCTTGAGGTTGCCATCAAAACAACAAGAAGAAGATTCATAATAAATAATTGGTAAAACCTATCTTCCTCATAGACAAGAAGTGTAGAAATGACAAATAGAAGACTTTGCTAGAGACCATCCATGTGACAAAGTGAAGCAACATGAAAGTATTAAAGTGCGTGATTCATGAAGACCATGAAATCTGTAACTAAGGTAGCAAAAGTTTTTTTATGGTATTAAAGACTCCTTAAAAGAAGAACAAGTTATATGATACATAGAAATACTGTATGGAAGGAAACTAAAGGTTGGCTGAAAAATATCAACAGTAAAATTGATGATTATAAACTCTAAAGAAGGATACTTTATGACAAGTGAAGAAAAATTAATATTTTAGTATAAGAAAGACAGAAGCATAATTGTGATGAAGGGAAGATATTTGATGATCATGAGAGCTAACTACATCCAAGGTTTATGAAAATTGATTACCTCTAACCCTGAGAAATTTTTGTGAACTATTTTTGAATATGAATGTGGGAATAAGCATATATGAAAGCAATGAATAGAGATTAGAATTGATGTGGCACTCCTGTGATAGACATTGACAACACGATGACATCTTCATGGATTAACAAGGATATTGAAATAGTCTTAAGAACATATTGATTAAGGTCCTGAAGAAGATACATGTTAACTGAATGAACTAAAAAAACTGTCTGATTTAAAAATCATAGTTGTAGAGCATCTGCTAACACTGATCAAGTTACCTATTGAATATGATCACTTAGTAAGAAAACTGCGATACTATCTATCTATGTTTTATGGGAAGCATGAATAAGCAAGTACTTAATACAAATGGTAAGACTCACTATGAGAAGACTGAAGACATAGATTTGATAGACTTTTGAAGGGAACAATTGGGATTCAGGCACATATCAATTGATGATATTCTCATAGAAGTGCGTATATGAAATTGTAGCAAAGACTGTTGTTGAAAGTGTATTGAAAATATTTCTGTTGAAAAGTGGAAGGTGTAACCAGTGGGTTCCAACCATGAACAGGGGTTTCCTTTAAAGTCTCCATCCAGGACAAATTTCTTCCAAAGATCCTCATAAACTACCTTGATATACATACATGAAAATGTTTGATGAGTGACAAAGATAACATTGTAAAAACTCTTGTAAGTTGATATGCAAAACAGTGCATAGAAGTCCAACACTACTCACACATAGAAATTTCTCTCTGGACAATCATCGCATTGATTTAAAGTAACGAACAAAAAAAACTCATCAATGGGATAGAAGGAAGCATTGTGATTGGGGGTTTCTATGAATTTATGATCCATGTTATCATTCAAAGAACTTGCTACAAGAAAGAAAATGTTAACTAGATCATAACACAGTGGTTAGTACCAAGTCAAGTTAAAAAAAAAGACTAGAAAGGCATAATATATTATCCTTTGTCATTGTTGTCAAAGGGGGAGAATGCTTAGATGTTTCCATCAATTCCAAAGGGGGAGAATGTTGGATGGAATTGTCATTGATGTCAAAGGAGTTCAATAATGACAAAGGAATAACCAAGGACATGATGGAAATGAAAAACCAGTATAAGACAAAGGAATAACAAAGGAAGTGATGACATGGCATGCTTAATGATGTGGCATGTGTGATAAGGCTAGAAAGACACATGAGGTGCTATCATGAAGTTAGTGTTGCAATCTAACATCAATATGTTTGAATTGAGAAATATTATTTATGCATGTGTCCATGTAAATGAATAATTGACTCCTTGTGTGTCCAAATCATGAATCGTTTGATAGTTTGAATACATGTACAAATGAATCCACAAAGATAATGTGTAGATTCAACGAGGGGATCAAGTCAGGAAAAGTCCAATTGAGCTTGTTTGATCAATCCTCTGATCAATCAACGCAGAGTCGTGGAGTTGTAGTCATCTTATTTAGCAGAAGTTGGATGGCTAATATCATATCAAGAAAATAGATCAACGACGGGGAAATAATCTACAAAGTAAATGTGCGTGGAAGATAACATTCCAGAGTGCCAAAGTGAAGTTTCTTATTTAGCAGAGGTTGGACGGCTAAGATCCTATTAAGAAAATAGATCAACGACAGGGAAAGAATCTGCAAAGTAAATGTGCGTGGAAGATAACATTCTGGAGCGCTAAAGTGAAGTTCCATCATTTGATAACTGATCAACAGATAAGGAGGGTTTTGCAAAGCAATTGACAGTTCACATGATTTGCAGAATCCTATTAAAAAAAAGTTGGGAGGCACATCCGCAATCTGCAATACACAATGTAGAAGGTATTTGTAGTCTGTAATCCATAGAGTGCAGAAGACGAACTGCGGAATCAATTTCGAGAAAAATCGAAATACAGACCTACAACCCGCAATTCATAATTGCGAAAGAAAGGAGTTTCCAATTGCGGAAAGGTTGTTGCGAAAAGATAATTGTGGAAGCAATTTTCGAGAAAAGTCGAAATGCATACCCACAATCCCCAATCCACATATGCGGAAGGAAGAAGTTTTTGATTGCGGAAAGGTAGTTGTGAAAAGGTAATTGCAGAAGCAATTTTCGAGAAAAGTCAAAATGCACATCCGCAATCCGCAAACCACAATTGCAGAAGGAATGAGTTCCCTCAAATTGTGGAAAGGTCGTTGGAGAAAGAGAATTGCGAAAAGCTAATTGCGGAAGGTAATTACAGAAATATGATTATGGAAAGGTAAATGTGGAAAGGTCTATTGCAGAGAGATTGTTGCGGAAAGATCGTTGCAGAAAAGAAGTTGCAGAAAAGTTTCTCACAGATTGCGAAAAGACAGTTTTCCTGTTGAAATAAATGAAAATTTGTCTAAGTGTTAATATAGGAGGTTAAGAGGCCATGTGGTAATGCATCCGAGAGGCTGTCCGTGTGTATGTATGCATAGTATCTCTGCACAGGTGTATGTAATATACACACACAGTGTAAGTATAATGTCTACAACTAAAGTGAAGGATTTATGTACATTATAAAGAGATTATACGTTAGTATTTATAAAGGGCCAGAGTGTTCTTTCACTGAAATCAAACCAGTAAGCTACATGAATAAATTAAGAAAGAGAGATAAACAAAATTAAAATGATAAACATAGTATGTTTATTTAATTAAACGTAGACATAATATGTTGTGAAAAGACACACTGAATTTGTGCAATGGTTTGATGAAAGGGCATGATAAACAAAATTAAAAGGACGTGACTATTGAAAAGGAAAGATGATGGATACAATTTAAACAGAAGATCGATTTGATAGTAAAGTGTCCCTGTAGTTCAGATCGATGTAGCAACAAGTAAACAGAGACCAAGGGAGACATAAGCAGATCTGGAAGTTTGATAAAAAAACATAATAGGGTGGTAGGGTGGTGCTAGGGCAGGCTACATGCCTGCAAGGGGGTCGTAGCATCCTTCCACTGGTAGTTGGTAAATAGGGTGTCGTAGCATCCTTTCAGTACAAGCTAATAAACTAGGAGGTTGTAGCCTCCTTCTAGTGGTAGTTGGTAAATAGGGTGTCGTAGCATCCTTTCAGTAGAAGTTGATAAACCAAGGGGTCGTAGCCTCCTTCCAGTGGTAGCTGGTAAACAATGTGTCGTAGCATCCTTTCCGCAGCAGCTGATAAACCAGGGGGTCATAGCCTCCTTTCAGTAGTTGTTGGTAAATAGGGTGTAGTACCATCCTTGTCTGTAGTAGTAGACCTAAACTATTTGTAAATATAATTTTGCAGTAATAGGAAGTATTGGTGGTTTACCCAATTGGGCTTCCACGATAAATTTGTGTTTTGTGTATCTTGTTGATCATGTGTGTTAATGAATAAATTAAAAGCGGTTTAAATTGTTAAAAAGTCATCAATATTGATTCATTCCCCTCTCAGTATTGTCCAATATTCCAACACTCATAAAGTAGATAACCACCTATGTACACAACCATATCTATTGTAGTGACTATAAACTTTAAAGACACATTAACCTAAGTAAATGATCACTATATACATAATTAAAACTTTTTAATTTTATTTAAATGCATTCTTATTTTGTATGTTTGTTAAGCCAATTTATTTGACAATATTCTTATGATTTCTTTTAAAAAACACCTTTCTCACATATCCCTTATTTTATAATCCATTTAACTTCCCAACCTATTTTAATACTAACCCAAATTAACATTGTCATTATCATGAGCAATGTCATTGTCGAACAGTAATACTATGGAAACATTGCCAAATATATTAAAATGGTACCCAAAACAACCATGTTAGGGCTTGCGTATATGTATCAATCCCAATGAATAAGCATAGAGTTTTTTTTTAAAGAATTAACAAAATATGAAATCGTTGGGAAACTAAAATAATCTTACACTTAAGCAAGATAATTATTATTTATTAAAAACTAAGACGAAATTGAGAAAATCGAGTTATAAACAAACAGACACTTATAAATAATAATATCTCTGGAAAAAGACACTTATTAATATCATATAGGCCCGGAGCACCACATGGTTCGAGGTTTTACATTTAGCTTTTATAAAAATAGAAGGGAATTATTTTATTTAAAATAGTAACGAAAAGAACGGCTTCAATGCCATTTATAAATCGAGATTTATCCATTCCAAAAAAACAAGCATAGGAGATATCGTTAGACAATATAACCCTAAGTTGCCAGCTTGGCACTAACTTTTAAAAGTACAGTCTAAGGGAAAAATAATATACATTGTAATAAATATATGGCTAAAAAAATAAAAAACAAAAAACTTTGGAATATATATATATTTTCAAACAACTTTACTTTGGAATACATGAAAACCTATGTAAAGTTAAGCATTGATCAAGACAAATTTAAAGTATATAGAAAATAATATTACTAGGTTTATTAAAAATTAAAAATACATAAATAATAATTAATACAAAGTAAAAGTATATAGAAAACAATATCACGAGGTTTACTAAAATTTTAAAATACATAAATAATGATTAATACAAAGTTAAAGCAAATAGAAAACAATATTACTTGGTTTACTAAAAGTTTAAAATATATATTTAAAATATATAAATAATGATTAATACAAAGTTAAAGTATATAAAAAAACAATATTACTTGGTTTACTAAAAGTTTAAAAAACATCAATAATGATTAATACAAGGAGGTCATCAACCCTATTTTAGAAGATTAAAAATATTTTTCTGTTTTAACTAATTTAAAGAAAAAAACTAATATAGCGAAGATAAGAACGAAGTCTCATGAGCTTCATAGTGAAACAGGTCATTGGACTGTTCCTAAAACACCATGGGTGGAAAGGATCTTTCGTCTCTATGAGAATAAGAACATTGAAGATGAAATTCACTTCCTCTAAGAGTGCCCTGCGTACACCCACATTAGATCTCAGTTTCATAATCTTTGTTGCAATACCGATCTTCCTAGCCTTTTAACTTGTCAAAATTATAGTGAGCTCGATATGCTTCTCACCAAGCTCTTTGAGCATAGGAATATAATTTTAAAACAAACTAATTAATTGGTTTCTTTAGGTCCGATAAACCAAAGTGTGGTCTCAGTAGATATTAACCACCACCACCACCACCACCATCATATAGAAAACAATATTACTTGATCTACGAAAAGTCTAGTTTAAAATTTCTCCATAACATTCAATATGCAATTTTATAGAAATATAAATATTTAATCATTAAAAGTTGAAATTAAAAAGATGTAGTAAGTTGTAAGGTTTATTTAATTACAATTTAAATTATTATAATCATTATTATAATTAATATATAAAAAGGTCAATCAACTTAAAACTTTTCAAGAGGGTAAATATTTTAATTATAATTACAAAGTAAAACATAAATTAAATAATGTATTAAGCTATATATATATATATTTTTTAAATATATTATTTTTTTTCACCAAAATCATTGTACTATTTACATTTCAATTTATCACAAGTGAAATTAAATTAAAACTATGTTTTTGCATTCTAAAAACCTTTATTTGAAAATTATCAAAAAAAATCTATAATGAATTGACCTTATTGTGTCCTCTCACTCACTCACTCACTGAGGGAGTAAATGCCAACAACTAGTGTGCAAGATGCACATTCCTTTGCCTTTTTAGGCTTTCATGCTAGTCCTTCGAATAAGGGGATACCCTCAACTTTTCTAAGGGAAGAGTCATCGCTTGTCAATGGAGTAAAACCTATGTATACATGAAAGTTCACATTAAATTATAACCCAAATGTGGTGTATGGAGTTAATCTTTGATCTACTTGAATTATGATATTTAGGGGTGGTCGAGAAATCAAACTATTGAGTGCTATACGAAAGAATATTTACAGAAAATATTAAAGGACACATTAATTATCTTTCTATTTTTTAACATAATTATAATGAGATATGAATTATGTATAAGAGGATTAATTATACATTTATACAAACCATATTTATATTAGTATAGATTTATGTTTTTATCAAGCGTTGAGAATGACCAAATCCACTTACTAAATAGTTAAAATGTAATAAAGAAATTAATCGTAAGGAGGAAACTGCATTTATGCTTTTAAAAGCATAAATGCAGTTTCCCCCTTACTATTAACACTCACTGCATATGATGATGATATTTTCACAAATAAAGAAATTGTTATTTATTTCAATTTGGAATCAAGTTATAAATGATAATACATTAATCTCATAAATATACAAAAATTGCATTAATTAATTATGAAGTAAAATAGTTATTTACCCAAATTTAATGGTAGAAGTTCCAACTATTTCATGTTGTAAAGTGTAACACGTAAATACTATAAATAGGAAAAAGTTAGCATGCATTAACTAATTATGAAGTAAAATGCTTGCAATTTACATTTGCAATTACCCAAATTTAAAGTGCCAACAATTTAATGTTGTAAAGTATAACACATTAAATCCTACAACTAGGAAAAAGTTGCATTTATTAACTAACTATGAAGTAAAATACTTGCAATTTAAGTGGTGATTAATTTCCAACAATCACACAACTAATATTTGTTGTATTATTAACTTAACAATACATAAACCGATATGTTTTCCATCACAATCATCCACATACACATAAATCCTACAAATATGCAAAAATTGCCTTGATTGATAGATTATGAAGTAAAATAGTTATTCTTAAAGATTTATTTAAAACGCAAGAATACCTCAATGAAAATTTGAATTGAAATTTGATTTATATTTATATAAATGTATTTTGCAATCTAACCAATTTAAATTTGAGCTTACATGTGCTTAGATATATAATTTTTTTATATATATAATTTTTGGAGCCGACATGTGTGTGTGTTCAGTTTGGTGCAAACTTTGAGTGACTATGGGACGTTGCTTTATAGCATACCCATAGAATGCAATGAGTCATTGAATGACACTGCCACTTAACCTTCGACCACCCTAGAAGGCCTAATCAAACTTGATTTTTTGATGAAATTCACAAGGGGAAACTTCAAAGGAGGTCCTAAGTCAATGTCCATGATGAGATGGATGGTTGTAACTATTCTAGAATATTTGATGTTGATGAGGAGCTATCTAATCTCCCAAGATGGTGAATCCTCTAGTGGCATAATACTCTAATGACATCCCTTACTATCTTCTGATACTTCTCTAGATTATGCATGCTAGATTATCGTCCCATAGGGACAGGATTCACCAATTTTCCATGAAATAAATTCAATTCATGAACACAATAATCTTAAACCCAGTGACCCCGACCTTTTGATCTACATTCACTCTTCCATTTTATTAATTTAGATGCATAAGCATCAACATCCATTGAGACCATGGTTCGATCCTAAAATCTTAGATACTGGACTATTTGATTGGACAAGGTATTTAAAACATTGTTGGTGTCTTTGACTACATGTACCCTAGTCACCGCTTCTTCTTTGCATTCATTTAGAAAATGTTTGATTCATCCATGTAGTTAATTATAATTTGAGTAGAATTCCAACTTCTCTCTAACCTAAGATGAATCTCTAATGGAAGATTCTCACTGAAGCTTTTATAGTCTACAATTTTAATGCCAATTTCTCTTTCTATTGGGATTTTTTGTATTTTTCTTTAAAAATATGTACTTTTTGCATGGAATTAGCCTCAACCTTTTGCTTCACTAGTAATTTTTTGGGATTCTTTTTGCTTTAGGCTTTATTTCTTTGTATCCTCCCTTCTCTTTTATGTCAAGTTCCATGAATAGGTGCAACTTTCTCTTGTTCTGAATTCTTGGCCTGCAATGACTCAACTTTTATTAATTCATTAATATTACCTTTTAGTTGATCCGTGTTAGAAGTTGAGGTCATAATTGGTGTATGGACGAGAGAGATTACTTTGTTTGTTGTTCTTGATTAAGCTTGAATTCTAAGGTGGAGATTAGAGCTCTTGCTTCATCCAATTATTCCTTCAAATAGGATTAATCTCTGCACTTTTCCTCCAAAATTGTTACCCTCTCCTCCATAGCTTTTTGAGGTGCATGTTGCATTATCTTTATTTTGGAATGAAATTTATCCTTCCAAAGACTAATTTTCCTCTTCTAGTTTCAATACTAGGGAGATTGATTTGAATGACCATGTGTATTCTAACACCTTGGTATATTTATGTGTCACGTCCCCTCTCCACATCTCACCGATGGAGAGGACACGACTACGTTGTTGCTGCTAATATATCAAACCGGGGATCTAAGTCCCGTGAACATGATAATAAAAAAGCATTCAAATAAAACATACATAGATTCATACAAAGGCAATTATACAGCGGAAGGAAATCATCCATTCAAGTATTCAACATGTTCATCATAATTCATTAAACAATTACAGTTGCAGAGATTAAACTTAAGAGATACTTATCTTGAGAAGAAGTTTGTCCCGCAACCAGCTATGTCGCTGCAACGTTCCACCCAACCATAGGCCAGTGTTCTCATCAATCTATTAGCAGCACACCCACCCCCAAGCTGGGCATGATTCCCACAAGGAATAAGGGAACAACAACAAGCTCACACATAGCCAAAAACATGTCAAAATCCAACCAAGCCAAAACCACATTTGGGTTTATCAGGCTGCTAAAGAGGTGGAATGGTTGAATTGTTAATCTAGTGAGCTCAACCACAAACCTATGGACACCTGCAAAATATCTGGATTGGCTTTCCAAACAACTACACACCCAACACAAGGAAGCATCCCCTTCTCTGTTGCACAGTCCCTCAGGCTATGCCTTCCCTTTCAGTGCTCTTCAAGGTGCGCAAGAAAGAATAACTAGCTCTTCTTGATCTCTCTATGTGGTTCCTTTCCACACTAGGCTTACCAAGATAATTCTTCCCCCTTCCACTCCAAACCAGTTCAGACCAAAACACAGGATGCACACATAGGATACAAGCTCTGGGTTTGAGGAAAAAACGTTTTTGCAACCAAAAATGGATTAGTAAAATGGGGAAATCCACCCTTGGGTGAGCAATTCGAATTCAACAATGTTATAGGCATTGCATGAGAAAAAATGACTATTATACACCCCAAAATCGTGAACCTCTGCTGCCCATTCAGTCAACAACACAAAAACGGATTTTCTGGGCATGGAAAATGAGGAAAACGACTGAACATGTGAAGGAGAAAAATACAGGAAGCTTCAGCTGCGTGAGAGAGAGCCCAACGTGAATGCGAATGGGTGAGGAATGAAGGACGTGGGTGAATAATGGCTTGGGAAGGCATTTCTATGCATTTACTTGCCCCACAAGTCAAAAACATGTTTTCCAAAATCTAATGGCTTCTCAAATTCGAATTTGATTGCCACGCTCTTCCCATCCCCATGCATTAACTAACTCAACCACTTATGGAAGAAATAAATGATTGGGTACAAAAGACAAAATGGGTAGTTTCCAGTTTTATGGGTTCTCCCTTTGAAATTTGGCTTTACCCTATTGGCTCAAGGGTTTGAATTATTTCCCTCCCTATTCGTTAGGAAATCATGCCCCCATCTCTTTAATGTTGCATTGACATAGCTGGTTGTGGGTATTTTAATTAAATTGCATATTTACATGATGTCCAAAATATAGTGTGCCATTGGCTAGCACGATAACCATCAACGTCAATTTTAATTGCCGAAAAATAAGACACTAAATCAATGGTGGGGCGTTTTCCTTTGGCTCCACACCATGATTAAATACAATATTTACATCATATATAATTTAGTGCAAATGGGGTCAAAACTGGGTTGTTGCATTCCCCTCCCCCTTACAACAACACTATCCTCAGTGCTTTACAAAATTGAACAAAATGCTACACTGGCACCGCCCTCGGTGCTTCACAGAATTGAACAAAAATGGATGTGCCAATCACATTACATCCTCCATCTCCCACGTAGCCTCTTCAGGACCGTAGTGCTCCCATTTCACCTTTACTTGTCCTATGGCTCGATTCGAGAGCATTGTGACCTTCTTGTCGAGGATGTGCATTGGCTCGATTTGGAACTCTCCCTTAGGTTCCACCTGAATCACATCCCAATTTATCACATGGTTAGGATCATGTACATATTTCTTAAGCAAAGAAACATGAAAAACATTATGAGCTCTAGTGCTAGCGGGCAATTCAATTCTATATGCAACTGGCCCTATTCTTTCAAGCACTTCAATCGGCCCATAGTATCTAGGTGATAGCTTGGAACAACTTCCAAGCTTCAAGGAACTCTTCCTTGCCCTCACTCTGAGGTAAACATGATCCCCAACATTGAACTCTCTGTGCACTCTATGCTTATCAGCATAGCTTTTCTGTCCATCCTAGGCTTCTTTCATATTCTTCATGATATTTGCAACCTCTTGGTTCATATCCTTGAGAAATTCTGGCCCAAGCACAATCCTATTCACTGGATTATCCCAACTCACTAGTGTCCTACACCTCCTACCATACAAGGCTCCATATGGACTCATCCCCAAGGATACTTGTTGTCCATTGTTATATGCAAATTCTACCAAGTGTAAATAGTCTTCCCACTTTGTTGGTTTGTCCATCACATACATGCGAAGCATGTCTTCAAGCACCAGATTCAATCTCTTTATCTTCCCATCAGTCTGAGGATGGTAGGTAGTGTTGAAGTTCATCTTTGTACCCAAATCTGCAAACAAACCTATCCAAAAATTGGAAGTGAACTTGGCATCTCTGTCAGAGACTATTTCCCCAGGAAATCCATGCAATTTGAAAACCCCCTTCATGAATATTTTTGCAATGTCATTAGTCTTATGTGTGTACTTAACCGGTATGAAATGTGTTACCTTTTTCAACTTGTACACCACTACCATGATGCAATCATGTTGTCTCCAAGTCATTGGAAATCTTGTAATAAAATCCATGGAAATAACTTCCCATTTCCATTCTGGAACTAGCAAAAGCTGCAACAAACCTACTGGGTGTTGATGCTCAACCTTCACATGCTGACATTTCATGCACCTTGAAATATATTCAGCCATGTTCTTTTTCATTCCTGGCCAAAAATACTGCTTTCTAGCTGTAGCAATGGTCTTCTGATATCTTGGGTGACCAGGATATGGAGCTTGATGGATCTCATCCATAACAACTCTCCTCAAATATGCTACATTTGGAATATAAGTTACGCTCTTATAAGTAAGAAGTCCATCTTCTTCCAATTTATGTTCCTCATACTTCTTTTCAAGGCTTTGTTGATGCAACTTGTGCATACAACTCATCTTCAGCAGTATGATTAACAATCTGATGTCTCAAATATGATTGGCAAATATTAAGAGATGTCACATGCATTTCATGCACCTTCCTACTAAGTGCATCAAGCACTTTATTTTATTTTCCTTTTATGTGTTTGATTTCAAAATCAAACTCACACAAAAAATCCATCCATCTAGCTTTCCTAGCATTTAGAGTAGGTTGATCAAACAAGTACTTCAGACCACAATGGTCTGTCCTTAACTCAAATCTTCTGCCCATCAAGTAATGCCTCCACATCTTGAGAGCATGTACTATGGTTGCAAGTTCTAGATCATGAGTGGCATAGTTCTTCTCATGATCCTTCAACTTTCTTGACTCATAGCATATCACCTAGTTGTCTTGCATAAGGAATCCTCCAAGCCCTTGACCGCATGCATCAGTACACACTAGAAAATATTTTTCTGGGTCTGCAATCTTCAATACTAGTGCACTTGTGAGAATATTTTCAACTGCTGGAAGCTTTCTTCACACCTTGGTGTCCATTCAAATTTTATTCCCTTCCTTTGCAAATAAATGATTAGATGTGCAACCTTGGAGAATCCCTCAATGAATCTCATATAGTATCCTGCAAGGCCCATAAAAGATCTTACATATGTCACATTTCTTGGATTAGGCCAATTCATAATGGCCTCAATTTTTTCAGTGTCTACAGATATTCCCTCATCTAAAATAATGTGACCCAAATAATGAATCCTATCTTTATAGAAGTCACACTTGCTCAAATTTGCATACAACTTATGCTCCCTAAGAAATTGCAATGTTAATCTTAGATGTTCGTCATGCTCTTCCTCATTCTTAGAATAAATAAGAATGCCATCAAGGAAAACAAGAACAAACTTGTCCAAATACCAGATGAAGACACTATTCATAAAGCACATAAATGTAGCTGGTGCATTTGTGAGACCAAATGGTACCACTATAAACTCATAATATCCATACCTTGTTCCGAAGGATGTCTTATGAATGTCTTCATCCTTTATTCTTACCTGATGGTAACTAGACCTTAAGTCAATCTTGGAAAATACCTTTGCTCCTCTCATTTGATCAAAGAGGTCATCAATCCTAGGCAACGGGCATTTATTCTTCATAGTGACTTTGTTCAGCTGTCTGTAATCAATACACAACCTGAGTGTACCATCTTTCTTCTTCACAAACAGAATTGGTGTTCTCCAAGGAGACACACTTGGTCTGATATACTTCTTCTCCAATAACTCTTGCAGTTGCATCCTCAACTCTAGCATTTCTGGTGTGCTTATCTTGTAGGGTGTCTTGGACACTGGTGCTGCTCCTGGCACAACTTAAATTGTAAAATCAATGTCCCTCTTTGGAGGAATCCCTGGAATCTCATCAGGAAACACATCCCTGAATTCCTGCAACACATGAAAGTCCTCAAGCCTAAGAGTTTCATTCTCTGCTGGCTCCAAAACATGGGTTGCATACAACTGGAAACATTTCTTACAGAACTTCTTCAGCCGCATTGCTGAAATCTTCCTAACAGAAATCACTTTTGGAATGCCTCTTACATCTCTTAAGTTGCCATCTTCATCTAAGCACTCAAAAGTCTTATTATAATAGTCAATATTTACTCTGCGAGCTTCTAACAAATCGATTCCAATCAGAATGTCATAGGAACCAAGTGGTAGAAAATTCATATCTACATAAGTGACCAATCCATTCATAACCAATGGATATTTCTCTACCGCTTCATTAACCTTTCTCTTAGTTCCAGTGGCTAGCTGAACTAACAATGATTTTCTATGCTTTAACTTCTTAAAAGCACAAATATCAACTACTCTAGGAGTAATGTATCTGTGAGTAGAAAAAAGGTCAATCAAAACAGAAATAGATTACTCAGCAATCTTACCTGCAACTTCAACCGCACTCGAGTGGTGATCTGCCTGGCGGTCCTCTAGCGCTGCATAAATCCTAGGGACAATTCTTGCTACTTGACCCATTGTTTCAAATTCTTGAATGTTGTAAGCTAGCTTTGCATTCCCATCCTCGAGTGGACAATTCCTGCGCATGTGGGGTCCTTCACATTTCCAACATTGGAGTGGTTCTCTGTTCTATTGTGGATCTCTGTGCTTTTCTCCCACCACTCTGGCTGGCTTCTTCTCAGCTTGCGATGGCTTCTTGTGCTGATTTTTGAAATGAGAAGGTTTGAAACCTTTTTTCCTTTGGTTATACTTCTCATTCTTTTTGTCCTTCGATGTCTTATGGTAATTAGGTTTTCCTTTTCTTTTCTCATAGCAATACTTAGCTTTCCTTATTGCTTCTTCCAGAGTTCTAGGTTCATAAAAATCAGTTATGTCTTTGTAAGACTGAGGTAATCCACTAAGAAAATGTTGGATTTTCACTTTGTCATCCTTGATGTACCTGACATACCTAAACAACTCGAGGAACATGTTTGCATACTCTTCCATGGTCTGTTGTCCCAATCTCGGTTCATGGAACTCTTTGATATTATCATCATAATACCCGTCAGAGAGGTACTTATGCTTGAAATAATTCTGGAACTGTTTCCACACAATATTCATTTCATTAATCTTTTTCACTTTCCTGAAGTGATCCCACCATATGGATGCTTTTCTAGTCAAATTGAATATGGATACCCTATCCTTCATTTCCAGAGTAGTATTGGACTTGGAAAAAATTTCTCATCCCAAGAATCCAAGCTTCAACTTCTTGACCGTTCTTTACCTCACCATTGAAGGTAGGCGGCCTTGCCTTCTTAAATTCATCATGTGAGCGGTTCTGGTAGCACCTCTTTTTCTTATTCTTATGGGAAGAAGAACTTGAACTGTGAGTGGATCCTTCAGAGTCATATGACCCACTAGGAGATCTCTTTCTTCTTCTAGCAGTGCTTTTACTTCCTTCTAAATGTTCTGCATGATGCCCAAAGCTCATCCTCCTTTGGATGTCTGTCAAACTCTGTAGCATGGCTGCATTCAACTGATTCTGCTCCTCCTGAGCTTTAACCAATCTTTCATTATCTTCCCTTTAACTTTGTATCTCTACCCTTAGGATTCTCATGGTGGCTGCAAAATATGGGGGAGTATCTTGAAATATTCTCCCATTATACTCTGTCTCGGCATTTCCAACTCGGACATTTTCTCCCATAACATCTTCCTCATGCTCATAGGGATTCTGTGCATAATCATAGATGTCGTAGGTTCTCATGGTTGAGCCAAAACCCGAGTCCACCCGACACGTATCAGAAAACTCACCATTCTCTTCTGATTGGAAAAATTCTTCCTTTTCTCTCGACGTGTCGATAAAACACATCGAGCTCACTTGACACATTGACAAAACTCTCCCTTTTCTTTCGATCGGAAAAACTCACCAAAATTTTTCAATGTGTCGGCAAAACTCATCGAGTTCACCCGAAACGTATCGGAAAAAATCATCTTTTCTTGTTGATATGGAATTTTCGACACTTAGAAACAAATTTGAAAATTTTTCTCCTTTCTTTCGTCGATGAAAACTCAAAATTTTCACCCGACACGCATCGGCAAAACTTATCGAGTTCTTCCAACATGCATCGACAAAACTCATCCATTTCTCCCAACATGTATCGGCTAAACTCCCCAAGTTCAACCGACATGTCCATACTTATAAAAATTTCAAAAAGTTTTCTTCCTTCTTTCTATCGTCGACAAAACTCGCTAACTCCTTCAGATGTGTGTCGGTGACACTTAGCCAACACAACCAACGTATCAGTAAAACTCTCCTATTTTTTCTGATTTTTCAACACTTAGGAAAATTTTCGAAACAATTTTCTTTTCTTCCTCTTCGTCGGCTCAACTTGGCCAACGCAGTCAACACGGTTGCTGCGATCTTCGTTGGTTCGACTTAGCTAACTCACCCAACATGTGTCGGCTCAACTCATACTTTCACATCAACACGGTCGTGCAAGCTTTGTTGACTTGACCCAACTAACTCAGCCGACATGTGTCGGCTCAACTTAGCTAACTTAGCCGACACAGTCAACACTCCAACACTTAGGAAAAATTTTGGAAATTTTTCTGTTGGCCTGTGCTCAACAGAGGGTAATCATGCCTCTGTCAACTGTTCTTCTTGGCCCATTGAGGCCCAATGATACAATTCAGCTCTGATACCACACTGTCACATCCCCTCCCCACATATCACTGATGGAGAGGACATGAATACGTTGTTGTTGCTAGTCTATCAAACCGGGGATCTAAGTCCCATGAACATGATAATACAAATGCATTGAAATAAAACATACACAGATGCATACAAATTCAATTATACAGTGGAAGCAAATAATCCATTCAAGCATTCAACATGTTCATTATAATTCATTAAACAATTATAGTTGCATATATTAAACACAAGATATACTTATCTTGAGAAGAAGCTTGTCTCGCAACCAGCTATGTCGCTGCAACGTTCCACCCAACCATCGGTCAGTGTGCTCATCAATCTATCAGCAGCACTGCCACCCCTGAGTTGGGCATTATTCCCACAAGGAATAAGGGAACAACAACAGGCGCACACATAGCCAAAAATATTTCAAAATTTAGCCAAGCCAAAACTACATTTGGGTTTATCAGCCTGCTAAAGAGGTGGAATGGTTGAATTGCTAAGCTAGTGAGATCAACCACAGAGCTATGGACACCTGCACAAGATCTGTCTTGGCCTTCCAAACACCTACACATGCAACACAAGGAAGCATCCCCTTCTCTGCTACATAGTCCCTCAGGTTATGCCTTCCCTTTCGGTGATCTTCAGGGTGTGCAAGAAAGACTAACTAGCCCCTCTTGATCTCTCTGTGTGGTTCCTTTCCACATTAGGTTTATCAATCTAATTTTTCCCTCTTCCACTCCAAATGAGTTTAGACCAAAACACAGGATGCACACACACAGGATACAAGTTCTGGGTTTGAGGAAAAAACGTTTTTGCAACAAAAAACGGATTGGTAAAATGGGGAAATCGACCCCTGGGTGAGAAATTTTAATTCAACAACAGTTATGGGAATTGCTATGCACCCCAAAATTGTGAACCTATGCTTCCCATTTAGTAAACAACACAAAAACGGATTTTCTGGGTATGGAAAATGAGAAAAAATAGTTGAACACGTGAAGGAGAAAAACACAGGAAGCTTCAGCTGCATGAGAGAGAGCCCAACATGAATGAGAATGGGTGAGGAATTAAGGACGTGGGTGAATAATGGCTTAGGCATGCATTTCCAAGAATTTACTTTCCCCATAAGTCAAAAACATGTTTTCCAAAATCTCATGGCTTCTCAAATTCGAACTTGATTGCCATACTCTTCCCATCCCCATGCATTAACTAACTCAACCACTTCTGGAAGAAATAAATGATTGGGTACAAAAGACAAAACGGGTAGTTGACATTTTTATGGGTTCTCCCTTTGACATTTGGATCTACCCTATTGTCTCAAGGGTTTGAATTATTTCCCTCCCTATTCCTTATGAAATCATTCCCCCATCTGTTTAATGTTGCATTCACATAGTTGGTTGTGGGTATTTTAGTTAAATTGCATATTTATATGATGTCCAAAATACACTGTGCCATCGACTAGCATGATAACCATCAACATCGATTTTAATTTCCGAAACATAAAAAATTAAATAAATGGTGGGGCCTTTTCCTTTAGCTCCACACCATGATTAAATACAATATTTACATGATATATAATTTAATGCAAATGGGGTCAAAACCAGGGTGTTACATTATGTTTCTCTCACAAAGTATGAGCACATTCAATAGTTGTTTGAGGATTCTTGTTCAATGACACTAGTTTTTTTTTGTCTCCAAGACCTTTATAAGATCAAGTATTAACTGTATGCCAATATAGAGTCTAACTTCTTCATGAATTTTTAATTTTTGAATGAAGCTTTTTATATCAATCAAATTCTATATTGGTTGATATTTTGGCCAACTTTATATTATTAGTGGGGGGGATTTAAAGGGATTGGTATTTACCTGCATTGATTTCCAACCTCTTGCTCTCATTTTGTTGTAGGGATTGAGTGTAATAAACTCAAAGGTGGTCAGAGAGAGCTCACTCATAGACCATCATATGTTGGAAGTAGTCTTAGTTATGTAGGTGGGTTATTTGGCTCTAGAGATTGTAGAGCTCCCCTAGTATTCTTTTTCATTTATTTATATTCTCTAATTATAATGTAAGGCTCCATATATGTTAAAGGATGATTATTCTCAAAATGGGTAAAGTAGGAGCTATTATGCTAGAAATTTTTATCACAAGTGTTGCGTAGTCATCCCAGTAGGGTGACAATAATCATCTTTGAGAACCTAGAGGGAGTAGGATATGATTGGGGATATCAATTCATCTAAGAATCAATTATATATACCTCCAGCTAGTTGTGTGATGGGATATTCTTAACTTGTTCTTCTATATGAGGAGATATAACCTTAACATTCTTGGCTTGAAGCTTTACTACAATGATACCATTTTCCCTCTTCCTTTTCCTTTCTTATTCTAACTCCCCTTTGTTTATGTCTAACATATTGAAGGAAGATAATACCAGGTACCTAGGTAGGTTCCCAATTTGATAATGTATGTAATGGGGCCATAACAATGTAATATGCTCACTTGTTAGTTGGTGGGTAGTAAATAGGCCCATAAGGTAGTTAGAGGAAATGATATAATAATAAGGGATAGTCGACATAGACCCCTAGGATACTCATGAGAATGTATAAATATACATGAGTATTGGACCTATTATACACTTCACATGTCCAACTTGATCATCCAATGTTGATTTAGGTGATTAATTTATCATATATCATAAATTATCCACTACATCTGCAAAAAAATCCCCTCAATAAAACTATCGCTCTCAAATTGTTATGAACATAGATAGTGATAAATCAAATTCAAATAAAAATAGTTATTTATTTATTTAAGTCGGTCCCACCCATATGAAACGACAAAAATATACCTATTTAAGGGTTTACTTTAATTGTAAAAGAATCATTCATATGTTATCATTTAATTATATAGTATTTTTATTATTATTATTGTGCACTTGAGAAACTGTTCGTTGTATTTGGTATTAGAGCCAAGCTCTACTGTTGGCCTACTGGTATGTTGCATTGCTGTCAATGCATCTCCTACCTTCTCCCACTCCATACATTTACTCCAACTCCCTCCTTCCATTCTCACCTCATCTCCCACTCCACCTCATCTTCTATGCCCCTTCTCCACTTCCTTCACACTATCTCTCACCCATCCATGTAGTCACAGCTCCACATAGTCACACCTCTGTACACACTTCCACACACACCCCCATTCTCCTACTTGAATCACATTCTCATCCCCTCATGCATTCATTAACACCTCTTTTTTCCCTATTCCAACATTGTGTCCTCTCATTTCCTCACTCCATTCATCGTTTCTCATCGCCCTCTCCCACATCTACGTCTCGTCTCACCTTCCCATGCCCAGATATCGACCCTCTCCCCTTCAAAAATTCTTTCCAAAACCATTTCCTACCCTCCACTGCGAACTCTCCTCACTGTGACCTCTTTCCTCACGCTGTGACCCCCACCCTTCCATGTTCCCCCATTACATCTCATACCATGCTCCCATTCCCCAACCAATCCTTACTCAGTGATATCCCATCCTTCTTTCACCTCTACTCCATCACTAGTCATCTGCCACAACCAGGGTTTAAAACCTATTCTTGGTTCATTTAAAAAACTGAAAAACAAAAATTGGGACTAGACACATGCTTCATTGTACCAGATCAATGTTCAAGATGAATGTTTGGATAGAGAAAATAGAAAAATACCATGTTCGCGATTCTAAGGATATCGAAAAACTAAACTCAAGATTAGATAAAATTGAATTCGAGTTATGGGAAGACATTAAAAACAATAATACTAAGCTAAGAGAAGAATTAACTATTAGATCTTGGCAAGCAGATCTTGGGCCAAAAATAGTCTTCACATAGATTGCAAAGGAGAAATAAGAGAAGGACGATTGTGAAGAACAATATGAGAAATATTCCATTAATGATTATTCACATTATGGGTGAATATATAATACAACATCAATGAATAATTATAATACCTACTCAGGTAGTTGAATATACCAACCTAAACTGACTGTAGAGCTAACTAGGAGTGGGAAAATCACCATTATAGCTAACTAGTGCAACTACAGATCACCAAAACAATTAATAACCAGTTACAATTACTTACAATAAGATAACTAAAGGGGTTATGTGAACAAAATAGGGATTGATCCCTGGAGCTCCTAAATGAATGTAGATAGGTGCAGTAAGTGGCATATGTCCACTAGTTATGTCCCCCATGCACTGGTGAAGTGATGAGACCTCCTAAGCTAGGGAAATTAATCAAATATATTTTATGTGGTCAAAGAAGTCAAAGGGATGATTAATAATAATACCAACACCCCCTTTTAACCAAAACTTTGGGCTACCTGGGCCCTGGTTACTAAGACCAAAGGTCACCCATTACAATCTAAATGCAAAATTTATTTGTCCATGAAAAATTGAGGGAACAGGCAAAACCGCATGGGGAAAATCCTTCCTAAAAAATGGACATGGCACATAATTTAAATGAATATATTCACTCTATATTTTTCCTTCACTTGAATAAGCTGGATGTACTTCTTCTTGGTGAAAAACTTTGTAGAGTTGTTGTAGATGTCTTGATCATATATAAGTTTTTCAATGCTATGTATACAAAAAGCACGAGGAGAAGCCCCTTGTAGCTCATCTTCTGGTGATGAAGGAGCATCATATGAATGCTTCTCGATGTGACAACGTAAAATTTAAGCTCTGAACATAAAATCAGAGATAGAAAAGAGATCTGTGCAATCATCTCCTAACCAAAGAACATCAATGAAATCGACAGGCACAATTTCTAGTGTAGTTGCATAATGGTGAACTCGATCATGAACCTTCTTTCCAAATTGATGTGAAACCTTTATAATTATGTAATAGATCTTATGAGGCTCTGATATATCAGAAATTAATTCATATGGATCAGAAAGCAACCAAGGTATAGTGGCTCCAAAATCCAGTTGAGTCACAGTAGGAAAACTAGGTGCAACTAGTCTACATTGACAATTGGGCAAATCTGGTGAGCATAAGGATCTAAAATTAGAACTAATAAAGGTTATATCAGACCCAAAAAAAATTACCAACAACCCACATATAGCCAATGATAAGGAAAACCAACCAATGACAAAAAACAAAGGCATGATAACAACTTTCACCAGTGATACAATATAGGAAACCATGAAATTGTCTAGTTTATCAACTAAGGAATTTGGGAGTTGTAGGGTCTTCTAAGTATCAAATGGATGGGACAGAGGTGGTATCAAATGGATGGGACAGAGGTGTCATAACCTACATATCAGCCTTCAAATAATATTATAAATCATAGCAATAAGAATCTGAATGGAGTTTAAAGGATTCAGATGAAGACAAGTCAGAAACTAGTGGTAAAAAACTAATATTGAGAGGAGATGGCTCTACGAGACTGATAGGTATTTTTTCAAGGGGAGTTGTTTGTGCTAGAAATTGTTCCTAGACTACCATGGGAACAAGCTAGAACAATATCAAAAATAAAAGTAAAATGGAATTGGATGCATAAAATCGATATCGGTCTTCAAAATTACATAAGAGTCATGAGTCTTAGCTTGTAATACATCCAGCACTATAGCCTCTTCTTTAACAAAATTCGAACCCTACTTCTATTTCATTTCCTACTTTTATCCTTTTCCATAAAAAATAGTTACATAACTATCAAAACTAACTCTTAGGTCTGAGTTCGAAACAGTTACAAAAGTAGTTGTATTTTCAAACATAATAAACTATTAACTATAAAAAATGAAACTACTTGACACCTAGTCACTAAATTTTTTTACAGATTCTTGGCTGCCTCTACCGGCAAAGAAATTACTTCTAAAGCATGTGACTATTTTTTGCTTCGTTGCTGCTCTGTCCCTAAACTTTTAATCCTCTTTATTAACGCATCATTCTGCTGGGTCAGACTTTGAAATTTTTGGTTTAATTCTTCAACCTGGCTTTGAATCTATCTTTTTCTCTTCAATGCCTCTTTTGAGACAACTATCAATTCTTGATAGTGTGAATTGATATCATCAATATCCTCTCTCATTCTTCTATTAGTCATTACTAATACATCATTAGTCTCACTAAGAAAACCAATCTGATATTTGTATTGTTTCACATTTTTCTTAAGGTTCTCAGTTTCTGAATCTATGTACATTCCTCCCTGTGATGTAGAAGTTTTATCTGAAGACCATGGGATATCAATTTTATTAAAAGTGAGGTCATCTTCTTCCCTATCTTTAATTGTTTCTTGTACAACAGGAACTTCTGAATACATACCTCATTCAATGCTGAAAGTGATTGGCTCTTCTGAAAATTTATCTCTTCCTGGAGATGACTCTAATTACATTGAATGTTCTTCCTCAATATAACCTTGTTGAGAGATTAAGTCTTCTTCATCTTCCATATATTCTTCAATTGAAGCCTTCTTCAATCACAGTAATATTTTCCTTCCTTAATTTAGGGTTTAAGATCTTTTTCATATTAAGTCTAAGTTTGTTCTTAACTCTTGTTTTCGGCCTCCAATTTACTTCTTTCACCTGTATAGGAGCTTTCCTTTGAAAATTTACATTTGAGACTTGTAAAG
This sequence comes from Pseudotsuga menziesii, assembly GCA_001517045.1. Taxonomy (NCBI): domain Eukaryota; kingdom Viridiplantae; phylum Streptophyta; class Pinopsida; order Pinales; family Pinaceae; genus Pseudotsuga; species Pseudotsuga menziesii. The sequence continues at coordinate 532,825 of LPNX011161773.1, forward strand.
TATCATTTCTCATTTTAGCTACAACAAGAACCTTTGTTGTTCTTTCCTATATAAATATGAAACTCTGTTTTTGCTCTATTAAACCTAACTTATCGTCATGATTTGAAACAGACCTATGCTCCTTTTCATCATTCTTCAAAACCTGCTCTGAGTTACCATCAAGTGTTTCTCTTACATCTTCATTCATAGGTTTTTCGAATCCCTGACTTGAACAATTTTCTTGAACATTATCCTGTACCAGCTCATTCATTAACTCTTTCTTGAACCTTTTAGCAAAACTAAACTGCTTGTTCATCATGCTCTTCTTCACTTGATCTTCTTTTTCATTAGGGAAACCTGAACAGAACAGGAAATGGTCACAACTTATGTTCCTCTTATACAAGATTGTGCAAATAATTAATTTTATTAATCCATGATGAAAAAAAGACTGGTGAGTATGATCCATATGCCCTTTAATTCTGTTGGACATTTTTTGAAGACTTTTCAAGAAGAAGAAAGGTAATTTCATCTTTGACTGCTGATTTAGATGTTGCAAAAACCTTATATGGTATTTGAAGACCAAAGTAAACCTCCCTTCACATGTAACGTAGCTCTGCAATATTCCAATAGCTTCCTTCCACTCCGACTTGAATTTGTCCAACTGAACGCCTTTTCCCCAATCTAGGGATTCAATTTCTGGTAGCAAGAAATATTTTGGGTTAAAGTTGAAAGGAATCTTCTTAAACCATGACTCTCCATCTCTTAATATACTTGTAGCTTCTGCTATCAACTCCTCTGTCAATTCAAATTTAAGAGTACCAAATGTAACTGTATCCTTAATGAAACCTTGGGCGAAACGATAGGATACTTCTGAATTAAAACCTGTGATTCTTTCAAAGAAATTGAACCATCCTGCCCTTTTGAACAATGTTGAATAGTCAGGAAAATCATTTTCCCGACTCGTATCGGTAGGTTTGTATCTATTTGTCTTTCCACTTTTCTTTATCTCTGCGCCGCAACCTGCTTGTATACTTCTTCAAGAAACTTCAAAAATATTCAAGCTCCTTCCCTACAACAATAAAAATGACCAAAACAAAATCATGCTAGGCAGGCTCATGATTTTCCCAATAATCCTTACATAATAAAAATCATGCCAATCCAGACCACGATTTTCTCAACGGTCTCTACACATCCTCATACACTTGTCATGATTAGGAACTGGGGTCATGAACATGCATCATTATGTATTCAACAAATTTCTGAAAGATTTCACTATTTTCCTCTGCAACAACCACGATTATCCACCACTCCTTTCAATGATTCGAGATTCTTGTAGCGCCTTCTTACATCGACTCTTCACTTTGCGCTACAGGAATCCCCCTTGTAAATATTTTTTGAAAAATGACTCAAAAACAAGGGTTAGGTCATAAAGCTAAAGCTTGGAAACAAATTTATTATAAGCTTTTCATACTTTTAAAGATATATACACCTAATAAGCCCAAAGAAACTTTAAAACCAATAAAATGAAATAAATCAAAACAATTATAAGCATAAAATCAAACAAAAATGTACTTACCACTATGAAACCTCAAAACCAACTCAAAAATGTAAAGTAATAAGAAATCAATCCTTTTTTTTAAAACACACATAGACTAAGAACAATCTCTAGTTATAACATCTAGCTCGTGTTGTGGGATAAAATCCTCCTTGTGAGGTTTCAAGAATCTGTAGACCAGTGCCTTCTGCCATCTCAACTGAAACTACCCGTTATTCTGCAAAAAATTTCATTGGGAAATTGGAGTCTTTATTCAAATTATCTACTTATCTCACATCGGTATATACAATGAATGATAATTCTTTCACCTTTAATAAATGTAAAAATGCTTGAAGAATCGTCCATTCACTGGATTGGACAATTCTTCACCTTCCATAGTCTGCAGTATAAAAGTGTTATTTCCCAAAATCTTTAAAATAATAAGAGGACCCAGCTACAGATTGTCAAATTTGCCATGCTTACATTTTTGCTCCTTCCTGGGATCCCATCTAAGTACCATGTCTCCACAAGAAAAAGTATCTTCTTTAACCTTCCTATCAAACTTTTCCTTAATCTTTTTGCTGTAAGATTGAGATTTTTTAGCTAAAGCCTCACGTTCCTACTACAATTCAATCAATGAAAAAATTATTCTTTGAATATCATTAGTCTCTTCTTGACTATCCTAAAAAAATTTAATAATTGGAATACCTGATTGAATTGGAAAAACAACATCAATGCCATACACTAACTGAAAATGGGATGAACCGATGGCTTTCTTGGTAATTGTCATGTCTGCCCAGAGTGCATACTTCAATGTTGAATCCGATGATCTCTTGCTCTGGCTTAACAACTTTCTAATGCTTTGAATGATATTCTCATTAGTTGATTCTGCCAATCCATTCCCTTGAGGGTAATAGGGTGTGGAATGCTTCAATACAATCCCATTTTGCTCACAAAAACTAACCATAGCTTTAGACTTGAAATCCTTAGCATTATCAGTCAACAATGTCTTAGGACAACCGAACCTACTCAAAATATTTTCCTGAATAAAATTAATGATCACCTTATCAGTTGCATTCTTTGTAGGAATGGATTCCACCCATTTCATGCAAAAATCAGTAGCTGTAAGTATCCATTTATGTTGACCATAAGAAACAAGATTACTCTCACCTATAAAACCCAGACCCCATTGTTGGAAAGGAGCATTTACAACAATGGGCTTCAAAGGTAGGGGCACAAGTTTTTGTTTACCAGCAAAATTTTGACATGGAATACAATCCCTAATCTGCTGATATACATCAGAAAACAAAGAAGGCCAATATTATCTAGATATTAGAATTTTATAAGCAGTGGATTTCCAGTATTTATGACCTCCACAGGCACCCTCATGTAATTCTGAAATCACTTCTTCAATTTCAGGATTCTCCAAACATCTGAGCAATACTCCTCCTGGATCCTTCCAATGTAATTGTTGATTTATTAACCAGTATTTAGTGGCCTTCAATTTCAGTGATCTAGCTGCCTTCTTGTCTAAATGCATAGGACATTGCAAATACAATAAAAAATGAACTAAATCAGCATACCATTATGATTCTGCATACTTATCCATGATTTGTTCTTTCTCTTGTCATTTTTTGCAACTCTTCCTGTATTGATTGTTCTGCCATCAAATGAAGTCCAAGAGCCTCACAATTTGAATCAGCCAATAGGTTTTCCAAATCCTATCCTTTTACAAGCTTAGTAGGTCTAATCTCCACATCATACTCCATAATTTTCGCAATCCATTCCCCCCCGTTTCCTTCACTATCTGGCTGAGTTAAAATATATTTAACAGCTGCATTGGGTAAATAGGAAATGATATTCGAATGCAGAATATAAATTTTAAAACATTTCAATGCCTTTACCAATGAATATGCTTATTTCTCCAATGTACTGTATTTCAATTAAGAATCTCTTAGAGTCTTACTAATGAAATCAATAGGATGGTCTAGTCCATTTGCATTCTTCTGTAACAAAACAACAACTATTGTATCCTTAGAAGCAAAGGAAAAAGTCAAAAAGTCTTTTGAGAAGTTTGGGCTTACTAGCACTGGTGCTTCTATTAGATCCTGTTTAATCTTCTCAAATGAAGCTCTAGATTCTGCTGTGCATTTCACCTCTTGATCTTTCCTTAACATAGATGTTATCTGCTTTATTGTTTTAGCAAAATTTGGAATGAACCACCTTAGAAAAATTATTTTTCCAATGAATGATTGAACATATTTTTTACTTCTTGGAAGAATAATTTTCAAAATAGCTTTAACCCTCTCAGGATCTATTCTAATCCCATCTGCTGATACCGAATGTCCCAAAATATTACCCTCCTGAACAACAAAATGAGATTTCTTATGGTTTAAAGACAACCCAAAGTTTCTACATTTCAAAAAGGTTTGCTTGAGATGTTTCAAGTGTTCCTCGTCAGATTGAGAAAACACAGTAACATCATCTAGATAAATTAATACAAATTTTTCTTTTTCCCCAACAAAGGTTATATCCATAGCTCTTTGAAAGGTTGCACCAGCATTCATCAATCCGAATGGAATTTTGTCGTACATGAATGTTCTCCAAGGGGTGGTAAAAGTTGTTTTCTCCCTGTCATCTGGGTGCATAGCAGATTGTAACCTAAGAATCCATCCACCATTGAAATTCTCTGGGCACCTACTACCTTCTGCAAAACTTGCTCAATATTGGGTAATAAATAATTGTCTTTCAGTGAAGCTTTGTTTAAATTACGAAAATACACACACAACCTTATCTCTCCATCCTTTTTTCAGACTGGAACTAATTTTTCTACCCAAGATGAGTATCTAAGTGGCAAAATTATCTTTGCATCCAACAATTTCTTGACTTCTTTCTCTATTACTGGAAACAAAGTTGGATTAATTATTCTTAACTTTTGTCTAAAGGGTTTCACATTGGGATTTAAAGGAACCTTATGTTGAATAATATTGGTATCATAAGTTTTTAAATCCTCATAGGACCAAGCAAAAAACATCAACATATTCCTTCAATAATTTAATATACTTGTTCCTTTGCTCAACTGAGAGAGATTACGAAATTTTCACCATCTTAGGTTGCTCTTCTGTGCCAATGTTGCAACTTATAACATTCTCTTCTGAAGATTGCATGACTGGTTTTAGGAGAGTATCATCTTTAGAAAAAATCCTTTCAAGGGGAACTAAACCCTTTGGAATAAAATTTCCTTTCAACTCAATAATTTTATGTCCAGCAATTGTATTTTATGAGTATTCATCAGCATCCTCAACTTCATTATCCTAGTCCTGATCAATTAATGAATTTGAAAAATCTCTAGTTAACTCCAAAAACCTTTTGATTTACAAATCATCTTCAAAAACTCTCCATTGTTTGATATTATCTGGTACTGAGGGTCTCAATTTGATTTCAATTGGATACTTTAGCTGGGTTTGTTTTGGAATACGGAAATGTGTGGTTGCCAAAGCAAGTGAATCAGCTATCTGATTATGATCCCGGGGAATAAAAGAAATGTTAAATGCTATAAAGTAGTTATCAATAATATCCCACACCTCATTCCTGTATACCTTCAACAAATCATGTTTTACTTGATATTTGTCCCTAGCATGTTGGACAACTAATTTAGAGTCGCCATAAACAAAAATATGTTGACTACCCAGGTCTTTTGCAGCCCTTAAACCAAGAATTAATGCCTCATACTCTGCTGTATTATTTGTGGTCACAAATTCTAACTTATACATCAAACTGATCATCTATCCACCAGGGGAAATCAAAACAATACCTGCTCCTGCTCCTTCCTTGGATGAGGAGCCATCGAAATACATTTTCCATAGCTCATCCTTTTGTTCAACAGTTTGTTTGATTGGTTTTTCCTTTTCTACATGTAACATGCCACTTGTATTGTCATCACTAAAATGAAACATACAAGACCCCAAATCTTTTTCTGCAGCATAAAGTGGATGATTTGTTGGGTTCTTATCATCAGTAACAATGTAAGCATATTGTAATTCTCTATACAATCTCCCATTTTCTCCTCCAAAAACAAGAATAGTTGCATATGACAAATCCATTTGTAATGTACCACACACCTTCTTAGCCCAAGACCTTGAAAGTAACATTATGAACTTAGGAGTGATATCAGCAACCACCACATCCATGATGACACTTTTCATGGGTAACTGAGTCAGGTTAACCACAACATCCTTAATCACCCCCAAACATTTAACCGCTTTGGAATCAAATGCATATAATTCATGATATGGTTTTGTTATACTCAAACCCAGAGTGATGCAAGAGCATAGACTGCCTAAGTGAAGTCATTTATGACTTCACTAGGTCAAGGAGATTTAGGGTCTCATATGTTAGTAACTTGCTTTATTTTGTTAAAAAAAAATGTTGAATAAATGGATAAAGATAATAGATCCTCTTCCAAATGTAATCGACACAATAAGTTGAACAATTAATGCATTTCCATAATTTCAGTAGTTAGTTAGTGATCTGTCAATGAGTCAGTTAGGGTTAGTATAGTGGAATGAGGACTGTGTTCCTAAATAATAGGATCTGTAAACATAATTAGAATAGAGCTGGAGGTTTATTTAATGAAGATCCAAATCATTTAGCTATGTATCTTCTTCAGATAGCTCACGAAAGCATTTGTCAGCCCGTTGAATCTTGGACGGCTCGAGAAGCAAGCTTTTGGATAGCTTGTAGAAGTTTTTTTCTCACAGAGCTTAAGTTAGCTCGAGGACCTTTTTGTTTGCTCATTTTGAGCTGAGGCAGCTTGTAGAAGCTTGGGTAGCTCCAGAAGGATAGAGAGGGCAGAGAGAAACTAAGGATTTGTAGATGGACAGTAAAATTTTGTTATAGACATTCATTGGAGGAAATAAAATTGCTTTTATTTCGATTTTCTCAGTGTTGAAAACATTTGTGTTCAAAATTGTTTACTGTGTTTACTTAAAAGGAAAGCATTCGTATCAAGCTTCCCAGTGATAATACGTTTGACAGATATGGACACATTTGAAACCCTTTCATTCAAATTCATTTTTTTGTACGCATACAAAGGAAGAAACTGTATGAATCGCCCAGGAGGAATTGATTTACAGCTTTAAGACGATTGTATAAAATCATAAGTTATTACATGTTCCTTCGTATTCAATTGAATCACAGTTAAAGCTTGTGAATATACAATTACCAATATACGAGGAAGTCACTATGCATAATTAGCAGAAAACATATGCAAGTTATGTTTGATCCACAGTAAATAGGCATTACAGAGAATTAAAGTGGACAAAGGTTAACGAGGTTATGTTTTCCCGTAAGAGCTATTCAATACGAATTTGAAATTTGTTGGAATCCGATCTATGGGATCCGATGGTTCCTATTCAATACGGAAAAGTCCAAAGTGTATGGTGGGACCTCCAAAATATTCTCTGTAAGTGGTTTATAAATCATATATTAGAACCCTTCTGAAATTGTTGTTGATTTTGTTTAAGAGTCTTTGATAAAGCTAGCAAAACTACCAACTTTGGTGACAGTTGGTTAAGGTTAGAGAGTAAGCCTAAAATTCACTTTCTGAACAGGGTTTTTGTAAAACTAAGGTCTGCATAGAGTTATGGTAGGTTGACCTGCACCAAGTGGTATCAAAGCTAGAATTTTCTCTCTGTATTCATAGGGTTTTGATGATTATTACAATTTATGTTTGTTCTAGCTAAGAACAAATAAATTTTATGATTGTAATAAAAGGAGCAACAGATAAAGAAGATCCATAAAGTAGACCATGGAAGGTAACAAAACCAAGAAGGATGATTGCAATGATGGAGTATGGAGAAAGATTCAGAGTAAAGTTATTCCTTGGTAATGCTTGAAGTTCATAACAAGTTCAGATTTGAGAATCTGATTAAGGTAAATTGAAATGTCAATTTTTTTTCAATTTATAAACTAATGATAAAGTTGTGAAAGGGAAATGATAGATCAGGGAAGAAATTATACCTTGGGAAGAAGTAGAATAAAGGAAGAATACTCTGAAGAGGATATCGAATGGCGGAAACAATAAAGTTAGCAGAAGGAGGAAGAAGACTGCAACAACAGTATATATGTTCATGGGAAGGTGACCATAAAATAACCAGAAGTTCTCATTTACTAAGAGAGGTTTTCTTGAAGAAAGAACTGTGCAGCAAGAGCACTATAACAGAGAACTGTTGGTGTTCTCAAATGAAGGCAGAAAATGTGTATGAACACAAATACTGTTGAGAGAGTTAGCAAAATTGGAAAATTCTAAAGGAAGTTGCAGAGGGTGGCAGTAAATAACTTCAAAGTTCTTGAAAAATTAGATTTATTGAAATCTAACAGGTAATTGGTCTTTTGTTTTGTTTTCAACTAAATTGTGAAAGAGATTGTTGATGACAGGTAGTGGCAGTAAAGGGGAATTATGGAAATAACCTAATAGTTTTTGTATGAATGTTCTCAAGAGAAGGGAGATTTGCAGAAGATGCTGAAGTGAAGGTTCCAAAAAAGGGAATCAACAGAAATACCATCAGGAAGACTAAGCATGGAAGAGCTTAGTGTGGTATTTGAAGACAATTTGATAGAGTCAGCTTTGGGAGGTGGCTTGGTTGCAGATTACAATGAGCAAGGAGAAGGTCATAGAAGAAGGAAAACTATGATTATTGAAAATTATAGTAAAGGTTTGGAGAAATGCCATGAAATGTTAAGTTAAGGCAGACTTGATAAGATATTAGCTGAAATTGAGGTACAGCTAGAGATGTTGGAAAAATTGCTACTAAGAGGTAAGGAAGACCAAAGGTATGGGTGGATTTTTCCAAAGAAAGTAAAATGGCATATGTTGCAGGTGAAGTTGAAGAATAGGTTTAATGCTAAGTTGATAGAAGCATTCAGAACAGTTGAGTATAAGTATAAGGGATGCATATGTGAACCTGAACAAGGAAAAATCCTTGGAGAAGATGAAGATGAAGGTGAAGGAACTGATGAGATCCAAAAATCTCATATTTTTAAATCTGACAATTTGTGTATGAATGCAGGATTTAGAGATACTAGGAGTAAAGGACAGTTATTGGAAACTATTATGCAGGTTGAGGGAGACAAAGACATGTTTTCCAAAAGCATAGAGGAAGGACATGGATAGAGTCTGGTCACTATAAAAGGTGGGACATTATTATCTATAGCAGATAATAAACATGAAGAATTAAATGCAATGACAGAAAGGAAAATGTAGAACTCTGTAGAAGGAAAGAACAATGGGAAGGGATATGCAGGTTATGACGAGGAAAAGCTATATTGTGAAGATAATTTTATAAAGGGATATCATGTTTCTAATGATTGGTTTAAGCATGCAGGTTTTGAAGTGACTAAATATGGACAATATTCTGAAATTATCATAGAGATTGATGAAGATTGTAAGCCCAGATATGATGATGAACACTTATCAGAAGAAGACAGTTTTGAACTGTTACATCAGAAGAATTGCATCAATGCATTACTTGATGGAGGACAAGTTCAGCATGTGGATCAAAGAAATAAGGCTGAGCATAGAAATTGTGATAGGAGAAAAGGTAAGTATGGTACTTCTTTTGTTTTGAGAGAAGAGAATAGAAGTAAAGAAGAGCATTATGATGTTGAGTTACTAAAACACTTGATGAAAGAACCTAAATATAAAACCAGAATTGCAATAAGAGAAGAGGAATGTTTGGAAATTCTTGACAATGAAAACATGTTTCAATTGATTGAAGGGATAAAGGAAGGTTCTTGTTTTTAGAACAAAGATTTGTCTGCAGGTACAAAAAGGGGCGTTGATGAAGATGTTGTTGTGAATGATAGGTTGGAGAATGATTCATTAATTGATGATGAATTTGGGATTCAGGGACAACAGAGAAATATTAATAAAGATAATGTATTTAAAGACATTGAGTTTGAGAGAGTGGAAAAAACATAAAGAAGGAATCAATAGCTTGAAGATGAAGAGTTTGAAGAAGATGTTGATGTGGAATTTATTAAGGATCTTAGAAACTGTTTATTGGAATCTGATCAGCATGAAGACTTGGAAGAAGGAGTATCGGAGGAGACTGAAAAGTCTTATGGTTTAAGTACTAATAAATTGATTTTGATTTCAGATTTCACAAGAGAAAACAAAGGACAATTACTAAATATTGTCATGAAATTAGAAGAGAATGAGGATTTTTATTTTGGGAGCATAACTATGGGACAGAATCAGAATTATATTATAAAGGAGGATGAGATAATGTTATCTCCTAAGGATAATAAATGGTTAAATTGTTTTTCTTGTGATACTGGGATGAAAGAAATTGTCATTGCAGAGGATAAAGGAGAACACTTTGAAGTAGCGTGTAATGATTTTGAGGAAGAAATTCACATGTTTAGAAACTGGTTGATTAATTTGAGGATTGATAAAGAATATCATATGGTAAAGAATAAGAAAGTTGAATATGTAATTCAGTTTTCTATAGCAGAGCTGAGTATTTTACATACTTGGGAACACAAGGAAAGAAAGATACAACAGTTAGTGGATATTGACAACAACAAATTTCAGCAAAGAGTTTACCAATCAGAGGATAATTTTTATGAAGAAAGTGAAGAAATGTGGAAGTTGATGGAAAATATGTCTCAAAAAAGACATACTGAAGGGAGAAGAACAATCAATAGAAGGATGCTTATAACTGTACAAATTCTCATCAGTAAAGCAAATGAAGTATTGCAGAGTAAGATATGGGATCCAGGAGGTTTGAGGATTACAGTTACATGAACCAGAGGCCGTAGTTACTTTTGAAAATCACAAGGATGGTGATGTAAGAAGAAGCAAACAAGGAAGCGATTGAACAAGAATTCGTTCAAGAAATTCTTGAATGTCAGAAGTTATTTTATGACATGTTTATTTGTGTTTGTTTCTATGGAAGGTATTGATCTGTTTGAATGCAGAACAAGTGGAAGATGAATATGGCTGTTATGTGCAGTCAAGACATGCACTAGAAGAGTCAAAATATTTACTGTTGACACAGTGCTGGAAGTATAGTTAAAGGGGCTGTTTGAGATGAGAACACTGCTCAAATTTACATTTGAGTATCTGCTGCAAGTTTACAGAAAAGTAGCAGGGAGGGAGCTCATGGACATGAGCCCATGAAATGTTTTAAGCTGGGGAGTTTGATGCAAGAGCATAGACTACCTTAGTGAAGTCACATTTATGACTTCACTAGGTCAAGGAGACTTAGGGTCTCATATGTTAGTAACTTGCTTTATTTTGTTTGAACAAAAAGGTTGAATAAATGGATAAGGATGATAGATCCTCTTCTAAATGTAATTGACACAATAGGTTGAACAGTCAATGCATTTCCAGAATTTCAGTAGTTAGTTAGTGATCTGTGAATGAGTTAGTTAGGGTTAGTATAGTGAAATGAGGACCGTGTTCCTAAATAATAGGATATGTAAACATAATTAGAATAGAAATGGAGGTTTATTTAATGCATATCCAAATCATTTAGTTAGGGAGCTTCTTCAGATAGCTCACAGAAGCATTTGTCAGCCCATTGAAACTTGGCCGGCTCAAGAAGCAAGCTATTGGATAGCTTGTAGAAGCTTTTTTCTCGCAGAGCTTAGGTTAGCTAGAGGATCTTTTTGTTAGCTCATTTTGAGCTGAGGCAACTCGCATAAACTTGGGTAGCTCGATAACGACATAGAGGGAAGAGAAAAACTAAGGGTTTGCAAATGGACAGTAAAATTTTGTTATAGAGATTCATTGGAGGAAATAAAATTACTTTTATTTTGATTTTCTGAGTGTTGAAAACCTTTGTGTTCAAAATTGTTTACTGTGTTTACTTAAAAGGAAAGCATTCGTATCAAGATTCCTGGTGATAATACGTTTGACAAATCTTGAGACATTTGAAACCCTTGCATTCAAATTCATTTTTTTGTACACATACAAAGGAATAAACTATATGAATCACCCGGGAGGAATCGATTTACAACTTGAAGACGACTGTATAAAATCGTAAATTATTACATGTTCGTTCGTATTCAATTGAATCACAGTTAAATCTTGTGAATATACGGTTACCAATCCATGAGGAACTCACTATACGTAATTAGCAGAAAACGTATGCAAGTTATGTTTGATCCATAGTAAATAGGAATTACAGAGAGTTAAAGTGGATAGAGGTTAACGAGGTTATGTTTTCCCATAAGAGTTATTCAATACGACTTTGAAATTGGTTGGAATCCGATCTCTGGGATCCAACGATTCCTATTCAATATGGAAAAGTCCAAAGTGTATGGCGGGACCTCCAAAATATTCTCCATAAGTGGTTTATAAACCATATATTAGAACCCTTCTAAAATTGTTGTTGATTTTGTTTAAGAGTCTTTTCTAAAGCTAGAAGAACTACCAACTTTGGTGACAATTGGTCAAGGTTAGAGAGTAAGCCTGAAATTCACTTTCTGAATAGGGTTTTTGTAAAACTAAGGTCTGCATAGAGTTATGGTAGGTGGTGACTACACCATAGAGCCTCCATGACTACTTTTGGCATCAAATTGTGAGAAGCGCCAGAATTTAGTAAACAATTATGAATCATTTGATCATGAACATTCAATGTTATATAAAAAGGTGGAGATAAACTTGAATCATTTTTAGTCTTATTAGCTAGGGCAGAACCAATAAAGATTTTAGGATGTTCTTCTTGTAAATTTACAGTATCTGAAGGTATCTGGCTGGAAGTTGACCCTATCATCTTTAGAACTGGATTTTTGTAGCAAGGATTCTTCATCCACTCAGTAAAGGGTACTGGAATTTTAATCTTACATAACTCATTTTCAAAATTAAAATTCTGCACATTTTGATTCACTTCTTCAGTTTCAGCAACCTTATTTGGATCACCTTGATTTTGTCTCTTTTCCTGTGCTGAATTAGGTAATTGTTTAGGAGGAGAAGCTGTCTTCTTTTTTGGAATCTCAGAAACATGTTTTGGGCTAGACCTCAAATTAATAGACCTATTAGGTTCAGATTGACATATATCAGCTGAAAATTTAGGACTCAAATCATTTTCTATTTGATAAATATTTGCATAAAAAAATCAGAATTTATATAGTCATGTTCAGTTAGGAAACCCTCTGATGATAATTCCCCAAAGTAATTTAAATCCTGATTTGAATCTTCATACTGTGAAACCTCACCTTCCTCAATTTCATAAACCACATTATTTTGGAGTGGAGGTGGAACTCTCTGTTCTTCATTCTCTCTTCTTTCCCTCTGAATGTCATTGTTTCTTTGTTCTCTAGGGATAAATCTAGGAGAGAACTGGCGCCTAAATTGATTAGGGTTCCTGGAACAACCGAATCCAATTGTCCGTTAGTCGAATCCGACTATCATTGTAATAATGAATATGAATAATAACAATATATTGAATGATTTGATAATTACAAGAGAAGCTCGCCTTTATAGGCTTTGAGTGTGTAAACTGAAGGGTTACACCCTTTCCTAAGATAATTAACTAATCTAAATAATATTTTATTTTATAGTTGTTACATTGCCACTCTCTTTAAGGAAGCTTTATCCTTAAAGCTTAAGTATTTTCCTAGTGTCGTTCTTCATTCTGACTCAGTGTCGGTATTAGAATCAGACGAGGTCTCTTGTGCAGAGACTTGCACTTCCTTTCCATTGATGATTTTGCACTATATTGTCTCATTGTTCCTACATTTATGACCAGGGGTCCAATCATCACCGCATTAATGACATATGTTTTTCTTCTGTTTCTTTTTATTATCAGAGTAACCGTTAGATGAATTTGATCTATTTTCCATTTCGTAGGCATATGATTGAGGTTTGTGGCATTGATGGCTAGGAGACCAAGTATCTGTACAGTACCTACATTGTGTCTCTTTTTCTTGTCAATAATGGCTATTGCCTTTTGTTTTTATTCCTTCCAATTTGCGTTCTGCGGCTTTTGATTTACGTCTTGCTACTTCTACGTTAGGTATGTCATGTAACTTTAACTCCTTTTGGAGGTGTGGTTTAAGACCTCCTAAATAGGTTTAGAGTCTTTGCTTGTCAGACAACCCAAATGCTCGTGTCGATAAGGTTTCCCATTGTTGTGTGAATTCCTCAACGTTTCTGACTTGTTGTAGTCTGGTAAGTTGACTAAAAAATTCATCTTCTTTGATTCCTTGAAACCTATTAAAAAAATCATTTTTGAACAAGTTCCAGGTGTACGTAAAATTATCTCTCTTCCACCATAAGCACCAATTATAGGCGTACCCTTCCATATGCATTGACGCATATTTCACCTTCTCCTCGTCAGATTGAATGATGTAAATGTCGAAGTATTCTTCTGCTTTGTTTATCCAAACAACACATTGGTCTTCACTCCCATTGTATTTCACAACTCTATTTTTTCCTTAGGTGGGTGCACTTTGTAAGGACGACGTTGATTTCCTTTTGCCTTATGGTTTGATGGTGGCTCGGAACTACTGGACGATGAAAGTGAAATATCTGAACTGCTTCGTTGTTGGTGGTGATTTTTTGTTTTTCTTTTCTCTACTATTTTACTTATAGAGTCTATTTTGTTGTTTAATCGTGCCTCGATATCTGGTAGTACTTGTGTTTCTATCTCTTGCTTAAGTGTCGTAATGTTAATCTTTATTTCTTTTTGCAATTCTTCTTGATTCTTTGCGAGTGTTTCCTGGGTGGCAATATGAAATGAGGCATCTAGTATGTGTGGACCACTAACTTAGCCCGGGGGTATGATCCTTTGTAACATATTGATTAATGTATTATGGTTATGTGTCATGGTGCTCATGTTCTGTGTTAAGGTGTTTATGTTTTGCGGTATGGTACTCATTTTGTCATCCATGTCTTTTTGTTTTTCGTTCAGGATGTCAATTTTGTCGTCGAGCCTTCTTTCTAGTACCAAAACAAGATCGTTTTTTAGTAATGTATTGTTATTTTGCATCTTTTCCTTCA
>LPNX011161773.1:547384-560286 GCA_001517045.1 Pseudotsuga menziesii
TATATAATTTTTTTTTGTTTTTTAATTAAAAATGATATATATATATTTTAAGAGCTTAACGTTCCCATGGAGGAGGAGAGTTGGCGTTTTAGGGTTGATGGTGATGAGGGGCGAGGTAGCAAGTTCGAGATGGGAGGAGATGGGGGCAGGCTGCGAGCAGGTGGTGTGAGCAGGCTGCGAGCATGCAAAGGAGTAGGCTGGGTGCGCGTGGGTAGGAGAGGAGCTCAGGGAGCTAGGCCGGTGTGAAGGAAAGAATCGTGAAGGAGGAGGTGGTAGCGCGGAGGTGGCACGATGATGCAGAATGGTGAATGGAGGATGGAGGGTGTAACAGAGGAGGCAATGGTGCACAAGAGAAGGAGCGTAGAAGAGGGAAGAGGAGCATGGGATGGTGAAGCAGGTGGGAAGAGTGGCTGCTATTGGGAGTGGAGTGTGAGGAGAGAAGAGAGGGACAAGCGGGATGGACACGTGGGTGTGGGAGAGGAGTGGGGGAGATAGAAGTGAAGTGGGGAGCAGTGATAGGAGAAATGAGCAATGACACAGAGATAATACACAGAAGGAGGGGGGAAAGAGAATCACAGGAGGATGATATGGGACGCGAGGGAAGAGAACGTAGGCGGGAGATAGAAATGTGATGGTAGTCAGGATCTTACCGGCAGTGACTGTACACAGGAATCAACAGGCTTGGATACGGTTGGAAGGGAGCAGGTGCACAGAGGCTGGAGGGGCGAGGTTATGGAGAGAATATGGGGAGATGTAGAGGGAGCAGTGACGGACATATGAGGTATGGGTGAAATGGAGCAACGCAAAAATAAAAAATCGATGAGTCGAGTCCGAGCTGGCTGATGAGCCGAGTCTAAGCTGGTTGATGAGTCGAGTCCAAGCTCAAAGTGCAGGAGCGAATCCGCTTTGATACCAAATGGAACAACCAAATCCGATTGTCCGTTAGTCGAATCCGACTATCATTGTAATAATGAATATGAATAATAATAATATATTGGATGATTTAATAATTATAAGGGAAGCTCGCTTTTATAGGATTTGAGCGTGTAAACTGAAGGGTTACACCCTTTCCTAAGATAATTAACTAATCTAAATAATATTTTATTTTATATTTGTTATAGTTCCTTTCTCCTTCTTGTGTAGGCTTATTTGAATTCTTTTCTAAATCCAACTTATTTAGTTTTGCTGTTAATTTTTTTACCAACTTAGCCATTTCATCTATTTTGCTATCTGTTGTCTATGAAGTAGAGGTTGGTGGAATCACCTCCTTGTTACCCTTTCAGTCATAGGTTTGATGATCTGAATGTTCTCTGATCCTATTGGAAGCTAAAATGTTTGATTCCACCTCCAATGCAACCTCCTGCATGTTTAATAAAGTAACTATCCTTCTTTCTCTCAGATGCAAGGAGAATTCATGGTCAAATGCATTTGCATAAGTTAGCTTAGCTGTAGTTTCAGACGGTTTGATTTCAGCTGGGATCCTACCATATAGTTTCATCCTTCTTTCTTCTTAAAGCTCCAAATTCTGTAATGTAATATGTATGATCTTTTGTGTCTCCCCACTGCCTCATGAACATATCATGTAGCTCCTCTATATAAGTTATTTAATTAGATGGCATTTCTTTGAACCATTTTCTTACCTCCCCATCCAAAGTCTGCACAAACATCCTCATCCACACATCTTTAGCCTCAATATTTTGATTGTCTAGATAAATAAGGAATGCATTCCAATGCTCTTCAACAGTTGTCTCACCCTGACCATTAAACCTAGGTAAGTACTTCTGATAATCTCCTCCAGGGAGAGAATTTAGAGGCTAAGGAAGGACTAAGGGAGCATATACGGTAGCTACCATTCTATCTATCATATCAAGGGGCTGGTTTTGTGCCATTTTTATACTACTTTGTTTTGATGAGGACAAAGGCTGAACAAATTTGCTTGAACCTGGTTGAAAAGGAATTTTACTGGTTTGGAACTGAAACAAGGGAATCTTACAGGGAGACTCAGTTTTTTCTTTTTTATAATATTGTGGATTAGTAAAAACCTGAAAAAATATTGTCTGGTATAGAAGGAATTGACCAAGACAGACTTTGTTTTTCTTCTTCAAAATATGTAAAAAGGTGATTTCAATATTGACTGCTCAGGAGTAAATAGAGAAGGAGAAGACTGAGTTTTCCTAAGTTGTCTTTCCTCTTTCAAAATATGTTATGGATCTGAGACACCCAAATGTAAAGGTGAAGTAGGCCTCCCTCTTGTCCCAATATTTCGGGTAGCCACTGTGAACCACTGCTTGGTAAAAAAGTAGTCTGAAATATTTTCTGATTTTGTTCACCTCTCAAAATCAAATGAATGATGATATCCCGGGGAAGATATACTTCAATTTCATCCCCGACAATGGTTCCAAAGATGTTTGTGCTAGAAATTGTTCCTATACTACCACGGGAACAAGCTAGAACAATCTCAGAAATAAAAAGTAAAATGGAATTGGGTTTTATTGGTTTTGGTTTGAAAATTCATCAACAAGAAGGTTAAAACATCAACAAGCTAACACAAGTACTGAATCATGAACTAGTATGAAGAACTGGGGATCAAACACATAAAAATAAACCATAAATATTACAAATATAATACTGATTCCATCCACAAAATACAAGCATTTGCATGAGTAAAAACATTAAACAAGAAATGAAGTTGTATATTGAGTGATCAGGCAGATCATAAACAAAACCAGCATGACAGATAAAGTGGCTTATCAGTATGTATAAAATCAATATCAGTCTTCAAACTTACATAAGAGTCATGAGTCTTAGCTTGTAATACATCCAGCACTAGTGCCTCTTCTTGCACAAAATTCGAACCCTACTTCTGTTTCATTTCCTACTTTTATCCTTTTCCATAAAAAATGGTTACATAACTGTCAAAACTAACTTTTACATCTGAGTTCGAAACAGTTACAAAATTAGTTGTATTTTCAAACATAATAAACTATTAACTATCACAAACTAAACTACTTGACACCTGGTCACTAAAAACGTTTATAGATTCTTGGCTACCTCTGCCAACAAAGCAGTTTCTTCTAAATCATGTGACTATTTTTTGCTTCACTGCTACTTTGTCTCTAAAATTTTAATCCTCTTTGTTAACACATCACTCTATTGGGTCAGACTTTGAACTTTTTGGCTTAATTCTTCATCCTGGCTCTAAATCTGTCTTTTTCTCTTCAAGGCCTCTTTTGAGACAGCTGTCAATTCTTGATAGTTTGAATTGATATCATGAATATCCTCTCTCAGTCTTGTATTAGTCATTACTAATCCATCATTAGTCTCACTAAGAAAACCAATCCAATATTTGTATTGTTTCATAGTTTTCTTAAGGTTCTCAGTTTCTGAATCTATGTACATTCCTCCCTGTGATGTAGAAGTTTTATCTAACAACCATGGGATATCAATTTTCTTTAAAATGAGGTCATCTTATTCCCTATCTATAAATGTTTCTTGTACAACATGAACTTCTGAAGACATACCTTGTTCAATGTTGAAACAGATTGGATTTTCTGAAAATTTATCTCCTCCTGGAGATGACTCTTATAACATTGAATGTTCTTCCTCAATATAACCTTGCTGAGAGCTTAAGTCTTCTTCATCTTCCATATCTTCTTCAGTTGAAGAATCTTCAATCACAGTAATATTTTCCTTTCTTAATTTAGGGTTCAAAGATCTTTTTCATATTAAGTCCAAGTTTTTTCTTAACTCTGGTTTTTGGCCTCCAATTTACTTCATTCACTTGTACAGGAGCTTTCCTTTGAAACTTTACATTTGAGACTTATAAAGTATCATTTCTCATTTCAGCTACAATAGGAACATTTGTTGTGCTTTCCTGTACAGATATGAAACTTTGTTTTTTCTCTGTTAAACCTAACTTCTCCTCATGATTTGAAACAGACCTCTGCTCCTTTTCATCATTCTTCAAAACCTGCTCTGAGTTACCATCAAGTGTTTCTCTTACATATTCATTCACAGGTTTTTTGAATCCCTGACCTGAACAATTTTCTTGAACATTATCCTGTACCATATCATTCATTAACTCTTTCTTGAACCTTTTAGCAAAACTAAACTGCTTGTTCATCATGATTTTATTCACTTGATCTTATTTTTCATTAGGGAAACCTGACTAGAATAGGAAATGGTCCCAACTTATGCTCCTCTTCTACAAGACTGTGCAAATAATTAATTTTATTAATCCATGATGAAAAATAGACTGGTGAGTATGATCCATATGCCCTTTAATTCTGTTGGACATTTTTTGAAGACTTTTCAAGAAGAAGAAAGGTACGTTCATCTTTGACTGTTGATTTAGATGTTGAAAAAACCTTATATTGTATTTGAAGACCAAAGAAAACCTCCATTCACATGTAAAATAGCTCTGCAATATTCCAATAGCTTCCTTCCACTCTGGCTTGAATTTGTCCAACTGAATGCCTTTTCCCCAATCTAAGGCTTCGATTTCTGGTAGTAGGAAATATTTTGGGTTAAAGCTTAAAGGAATCTTATTAAACCATGACTCTCCATCTTTTAATATACCTATATCTTCTGCTATCAACTCCTCCGTCAATTCAAATTTAAGAGTATCAAATGTAACTATATCCTTAACGAAACCTTGGGTGAAACGATACGATACTTCTGGATTAAAACCTATGATTCTTTCAAATAAATTGAACCATCCTGCTCTTTTAAACAGTGTTGCACAGTCAGGAAAATCATTTTCCCAACTCGTATCAGTAGGTTGTATCTATTTTTCTTTCCACTTTTATTCATCTCTGCACCATAACCTGCTTGTATACTTCTTCAAGAAAATTCAAAAATATTCAAGCTCCTTCCCTGCAACAATAAAAATAACCAGAACAAAATCCTGATAGGCAGGCTCACGATTTTCCCAATAATCCTTATGTAATCAAAATCATGTCAATCCAGACCATGACTTTCTCAACGGTCTCTACACATCCTCATACACTTGTCATGATTAGGGACTGGGGTTGTGAACATGCGTCATCATGTCTTCAACAGATGTTTGAAAGCTTTCACTATTTTCCTCTGCAACAGGCACGTTTATCCACCACTCCTTTCAATGATTTGAGATTATTGTAGTGCCTTATTACATTGACTCTTCACTTTGCGCTACAAGAATCCCCCTTGTGAATATTTTTTGAAAAATGACTCAAAAACAAGGGTTGGGTCATAAAGCTAAATCTTGGAATAAAATTTATTATAAGCTTTTCAGACTTTTAAAGATATATACACCTAATAAGCCCAAAGAAACTTTAAAACCAATAAAATGAAATAAATCAAAACACTTATAAGCATAAAATCAAAAAAAAATGTACTTACCACTATGAAACCTCAAAACCAACTAAAAAATGTAAAGTAATAAGAAATCAATCTTTAAAAAAAACACACACATGGACTAAGAAGAATCTCTAGTTATAACAGGAGGCAAAGAGATTTCTGATTATGATATATTAGAATGAGTATCAAAATTAGAGACATAAGAAACATACTTTATTCTAGCAACCAAAGCATGAGCATTATTACCTTTGAATTGCATAGTGTTACAGTGCCCCTAGGGATCAACATAATTTTCCCTTCTTGCAAAATCTGGAACATCAATGTTGTTTCTTTTGAGAGACTGAATCATGATGTCCATTTTCTTCTTAAAGTAATGATTTTCATTGTGAGAAGATTTGATATAATAGGTATACTTTCATCTTCCTTTCTTGTTTCCCTTCTTGAAATTCGAGCCTTCATCAGTAGAGTTAGAACCTTCATCTTCAGAGTCTGACTTTAGATTTTTCTCCTTCACTTTTAGCTTTCCTTTGGACTTAAGATTATTGCTTCCAAGAGAAGCAAGTGCATGATACTTTGAGGTTTTTAGATTCCCCATTTGAATCAGCTTGATCTTATCTTGAGTGAGAGAATCTATGAATGCATCCAAGGATAGCATCCTCCAATTTCGATTTGCAAGCTTAGTAGCATAGAATGTTGACACAAAAACTGAGAATTTTGAACCCAACTTTGATATAATGGAGAGGATTAACCGATCTTCTTTCTTCTCAATCCCACACTACTTGAGAAAAAGTACTAGTGACTTAAACTTGGTGATGAATTCCTTAATGGTTTCGAATTTACTTGGTCTCAATGAGATCAACTCATTCTCCAATTGATGTCCTCTAAGATCATATTGCTTTCCGAAGAGGGATTCAAGTTTGATCCACACTTCATTAGGGCCTGTTAATCCATCAAGATGGAAAATAAGTTCTGGAGAGAGAAAGAGAGACAAAGCAAGCCATAAGCCTCATCCTTCCTGTTATGCCACCTCGCTTTCTCAACAACTACACTTGGCTCGATTTCTAAGGCCATAGTAACTTTGTAGAGACCTTTGTCTCGCAATAGTATCTCAATATTGGATTTCCATTCATGATAATTGAAGGAATTCAAGGTTACTATCTTAGATAGATCCATGCTTTGTTGTTGTGCTTCTGGTGAGTGAAATGAATACCTGCGAAAAACTAGAAAGAAAATTTTTGTAAGATGAATCAACCTCTATCTTGACAAAGAGCACATTTTCAGAGTCCATCACACCTACAGAGACTTCTCTAGACTTAATCCAGAGTTACCAAGGAAAATATTGTAGAATTTATGTGGAAACACAACTACTTCTGTTGCATTAATGGAAATATCTGAGGGAGATTCGAATAGCCTGACCAGGATCTGATACCATATTAGATTCTAACAGGCAGATCTTTGGCCAAAAATAGTCTTCACATAGATTGCACAAGAGAAATAAGAGAAGAACAATTGAAGAACAATATGAGAAATCTTCCATTCATGATTATTCACATTATGGGTGAATATATAATACAACATCAATGAATGATTCAAATAACTACTCAGGTAGTTGAATCTACCAACCTAGACTGACTCTAGAGCTAACTAAGAGTGGGGAAATCACCATTATAGCTAACTAGTGCAACTGCAAATCACTAAAACAATTAATAAGCAATTACAATTAGTTAATTAAAGGGGGTAGGAGAATAAAGGCACCTATATTCCCACGAATCATGCAAACTGACGCTAGAGACACTGGAAGTGATCTAACTGACAGGGATCGGAGTTTAAATAAGGATAACTGATGACCTACTGGAGTTAACTATGTGACACTGTTGGTGACACTCTGAGTGGGTTCCTATAAAATAGGGATTGATCCCCAGAGCTCCAAAATGCATGTAGATATGTGCAGTGAGTGGAATATTCCCACTAGTTATGTCCACCTTGCACTAATGAAGCGATGAGACCTCCTAAGCTGGGGAAATTAATCAAATAGATTTTATGTGGTTAAAGAAGTCAAATGGAGGGTTAATAATAATCCCAACATTAACAAGAAATATAAGAAATAAGGTCACCAACATTATATCATGGGAAATGAGTAAGGTAAAAAATAATTTAATGTTTAAAATCAACATGAGCATAGGTAAGGGGTTTGATCAAATTATAAGGTTCATCATGGAGAAAGAAGCCTCTATCAATATCGATTTGCAAAAAATAAACCAGCCACCCCTCAATTCAACAAATAGAACCAATTGAACTGAATTTCTTCAAAGTTGAAATTCCACAAAAACATATGGATCACAATCACTTTTCAATCCTTAATCTCAACCAGTTGCACTCAGTTTCAATGCATCCAATGAGGCTGAAGCTAGAGTTACCAAAGTTTGAAGGTGAGACAAAACACAGTGTGGCTTGGATAAATACGGAAAATAATTTTTTTGCATACATAAAATCCAATCCGATGACAAGAAGATAAAATATGCCTCGATACAACTTTAAGGCCACACATATAATTGGTATATGTGGTGGAAAATTACCACTAAGGTGTGATTTTATAGCTAGAACACATTAAAAAATGACTTCTTTAAAATATTTCAGAATGTGAGTGAGAAAGTGTTTTTTGCAAAAATCACCAGATTACAACAAAATGGCGATGTGGAGGAGTACACTTATGAATGGGAAGACTAAGAAACATGAGTACCAGAGTTAATAGGCGATCAATGAATCCATGCATATGTACATGGGATAAAACCATACATAAAAGATGAGTTATAATTACACAATATTTTAAACTCGGATATAAAGGCCAGGAATAAAGAAAAAATGATTGAAGAAAAGTCTTAAAATCCATAGCAAACAAGCCTTGACAAGGGTTATACAAGCCCAAAGATCATCCTAACAGAAACATAGAAAAAAATATTGTCCACCACATTTGAGGAAGGTAGAAAAATAAATTTGGAGGCCCAAAGAGTTAAGGAAGTAAAATGTAAGTACTGTGAAGAAAGGTGGGACCAAAGACATAGGTGTTCTAAGAAATATAACACCAAGAACTTATATCAATGTGAAGCATAAAAGGAAGGAAAATCAGATAGCGATGAATCTGACATGGAGGAAACATGGAATATATATGATCTTCCATCAAAGCCAGATGTTGAAAATTCCTCGAGAATATTACTCGTATCCATAAGCATAATTCACCAACCACAAACATTAAATCGTAGAGGACATATAAAACATAAGAACGCCATTGTCCTTGTTCACACACGAAGTACCCACAATTTTATTGACAATAGTGTCACAAAGAGGCTTAACCTTTCATATATGTGGTACTTAATATGAAGGTAATGGTGGTAGATGGGAAGAAAATTGAAAATATGGAAAAATGTCATAAGGTTAAGTTGCAATTACAAAATTATAACCTTGAGTCATAATTTTGTGGTATACTTAGGAGGATTTGATGTAGTTCTAGAGATCGAGTGGTTACAAACACCAGGTACCTACTCATCCAACCACTAGTAAAATTTTATTAAATTCAAATGACAAGGGGAAATATATAAGTTTTATTGGTTCCAACCCCATCGAACACAAATTATGTCATCCCACAAAATGGAAAATCTAATCCATAAGGGAGAACCAACATATGTGGTACAATTCCAATAAATGGAGTCATCAACTTCAGAGGTCGTAAATCTAGGTCATATAGAGATCAACAAATTACTCCAAAAATACAAGAAGGTATTCGAAGATATTCAAATGAAATTACCACTAGAACGGAATATCAAGCATGTAATTGAAGTAAAATTAGGTTCAAGTCCTATCAATGTTAAGCCATATAGGTATCCACGAGATCGTAAAACAAAGATTGAAATATTAATCCAAGACTTACTAAGGTGTGGAGTGATTAAAAAAATTTGAAGGCAAAAGAAGGATGAGTCCTTCAGATTGTGTTTAGATTAATAGAACTAAACAAGATAAACATTAAGGACAAATTCCCCATTCTCTTCATAGATGATATGCTTTGAGAACTTCATGGGGAAAATTACTTTTCAAAACTAGACTTGAGATGGGGATATTATCAAATCAGAGTAAGATTAGAATATATGGAAAAAACAACCTTCCAAACCCATGAAGGTCGTTATGAGTTCAAGGTAATTCCTATTATTTTTGTAGCTCGATAGGTACTTCTATGTTGGGGGTGTGTGGAAACATAGAAGGAGTTGAGATGACACAACAAGATAGTACTCATGAGATATATGAGATATCTTGGAGCACTATAGTCTGGAATAGGTCTAGAGGTTAGAGTATAGGATTAGTAGAGGGATAGATTCTAGAGACAGAGGGAGCTTCTACAACAAATTGTCACATCCTCGCCCCTATACCAGAGAGAGGACATGACTAATGCTGCTATCAATCCGAGAAACTAGCCCCATAAACATAAAATAAAATGCATTGAACTCAAGATACACATATGCATAAAGAATTAACATTCAGCGGAAGCAAATTACATTTAATTCAAGCATTCAACACATTTTAACATGTTAATCATAATTCACATAAACAATACAATTACATGGGTAAGTACACAAGAATAATTATCTTCAATGAAGCTCCCCGCAACCATCTATGCCGCTGCAACGTTCCACCCAACCACATGCTAGTGTGCTCATCAACCTCTCAGCAACACTGCCACCCTAGAGCTGAGAATTATTCCCCAAGGAAAAGGAAACTAAGCAGGCTCACACATAGACAAAGATATGTTAAAACTCATCCAAGCCAAAGCTATGTTTGGGTTTATCAGGCTGCCAAAGGGATGGAAAGGCTTGTTTGCTAAGCTAGTGAGCTCAACCATAGAGCTATGGACACCTGCACAAGATCTAAGTTGCCTTTCCCAACACATACACACCCAACACAAGGAATCATCTCCTTCTCTGCTGTACAGTCCCTTAGGCTATTCATTCCCTTCAAGTGCTATTCAGGATGTGCAATAAGGAATAATCAGCCCTCAAGATCCCTCAGTGAGGTTCCTCATGCACTAGATTTATCAAGCTGGTCAAGCCCCATTTCCACTCCCAAATCAACACAGACCAAAGCACAAATGCATACACACAATATACACAATTTATGGGTTGAGTTAAACAATTTAGCAACAGAATGAATTGCTAAGGTGTGTGAAAACAACCCCCTAACATCAATTCATATCCCAGGGACGTTTTGGCCCTAACGTGGCCAAAAATGAATTCAATACACAACAATCATAGTGCTAGGCATGGACAAAAACATCCTGGAAGCTAAAATCAGAAATGGTAAGTGGGTAAAACAGCCCCAAGAACCAAAATCTATTTTCAGCTTGGAAAACAGTGGAGAAATGCAACAAAAACGTTGGGGAAGAACCCAACCACAGATCAATACAAAAATGAAATTATCAGCATGAGGAGAATGAAGAAAAGACTGCCCATGTGAGGTAAAACACACACAACAAACCCAAAAACTAAATTCACACACAGAAAACTTCCAGTCGTTTTGAGAGAGCCCCAACGTGGATGAATAATGATGAGAAAAACACCCATGAGCCCAAAATCGTGAATGAGAACACACATCGGGAAAAATCGTGAAGGTAAATCATCTCTCAAGCTTCCCCTGGGTGAGAAAATGAAGAACGTGGATGTATGGCCAAATGGGCATGCCTTTTGGGTGTTAACTTGCCCCAAAATTCAAAAACGTTTTTCCCCAAAAATGGGTTTTCCCCAAATTCGAATTTCTTTCCCATACTCTTCCCATCCCCATGCAATGACTACTTCAACCAATTTCTGGCAGAATTAATTGATTGGTGAATGAGACAAGAAAGGTAGTTGACTGTTCCATGGGTTCTCCCTTTGACATTTGTTTTTTCCCCATTGGCCCCAAAGATTAAATATCCCCCCCCCCCTTATCCTTAGGAATTCATGCCCCCATCTCTTTTAATGTTGCATAGACATAGCTGGTTGTGGGTTTATAATTAATTTCATATTCACATGATGATTTAAAAATTATAATATGTCGGCTAGCACAAAATACCATCGGAAACGATTTTAACTGTCAAAACATAAAAGGTAAAATCGATGGTGGGGATTTTTCCTTTAGCCCCACACCGTGATTAATTACAATATATACATCATATACATTTAATGCAAACGAGGTCAAAATCAGGGTGTTACACATATAACGATATCCATCTGGATTCTAGCAGAGGATTTGTCAAAAGGACATTCCTCAATAAGGTGGAGTGTTAGAGAAATGTGTATCTTGGGATGTCCTCCATGTGGTTTTGCCTAGCATGAAGGTACATTATTAACTTAGGAAGAAGTGTATAATGTGAGATACACTCTGATAGTAGTCTTGGATTCGATGATTGAAGACATGTAGAGGTTCAATGACTTCTTCCGGTTAGATGTGAAGAGTGTAGTGGTACAAACGTTTCTAATGTTGTTGGGTGAGGTGCATGATGCATGTGCATATTCATGATGATTAGGTGTGCATGTGTATGGAGGTTTCATGATGCATGTGCATGCATGCATTTTTAAAAATACTGGTGTAGTTTATGCATGTAAGTTGAATTAGGGTTTTTGAGCCTTGATCTCACCCACATCTCACCAACGGATTAGAAAAAGGAATTCGGGAGGAAAAAATCATTTATTGGTTGTGCGATTCAAGTGATCAGAGAGAGAGAGAGAGAGAGAGAGAGAGAGAGAGAGAACCAGTGCGTGCAAGAGGGAAAATTATTGAGGGAGAGGGCACAACTTAGCAGAGAGGGAGGACTCAGATATGAGAGAGATAAAGTATTCTTCATTTGTGGTAGAGAGAGCTCACTACAGAGACAGATATTGCTTTCGAGTGAGGCTGATCCAGATACAGAACAAATGATTTATTCACAAGTCAGTGGGGGCGCATTTTAGAGTAGGGGGGGTGCAAAACACTAGGGAGGATGAATTCTGAGATAGGATTCATCTAGAGTTGAGAGAGATCATCGAGATAGTAATTCAAAGGCAAGAGGGTGGGAGGTCCTAATCATATATTAGTTCAAATTCAGATACAATTAGAGTAGAGGGGCGTATTTAGTTATGGGGAGAATTCATCCAAAGTGGGGCGCAATGAGCTAGAGGGGTACATTACCTAGATTCCTTAAGATTAGACTTAGAGCCTGTTTCTGCCTTTCACACACCTGGCTTACGTGGAAGAAATGTTCAATCCACTCAGTGTGTCCTTGGGGGCAAGTCTCCAGTCAACGATGTCACCTTGTTCTTGACTCCTCCGTTCAGGCTAACTCCTAACGAAGCCAAGGGGGCTAGACCCTATTAAATTGCTAAGGCTAATTACTTAGTGTGATGGTGTTATATTGATTAAGTTGTTTAGGAGTTTTGAAATTAACCAATGGAAACAAAAGATAACAAGCTACAAGATTTAAAGCAGATAAGCACAGTAATGACACTCAATATATATATATATATATATATATATATATATATATATATATATATATATATATA
>LPNX011161773.1:560323-581845 GCA_001517045.1 Pseudotsuga menziesii
AGTGAACTTTCACGGCTACTCACAAGGTGTTTGTGGGATGGAATAGAGTCTCAGAGACTGTTGTTCATAACGCACCTGTCAGGGTGTGATAGAGATCGGTGCCTCGAGGTCACTTTCCAGTTGTTCCCACTCCTTTGGGTATTTTGCCACCACTTACAGTTTGTTTGAGGCATTGGATTTTCGCCTGATGGTTTGTCAATTTGGGAGGTGAAGACTAATTAATCTAGTCACTTAAGTGATTTTGAAGTAGCTTGACTGATCAGATGAACTGCAGCCAAGTACAGAGCATACACACTGGAATCTTTCTTATTTTTAGAAAATTTTAAAAGAGGTGTTCTTATTAAAAAGAAAACCCTCCAGGAACCTCTTTCGGTCCAAGTGGACCTCAATCAGGGAATCAAGTAGGGGTTGATTTTATTATGATTATTAAAACAATTAATGATAGCAGATGAAGAATAAACAAATAAGCAAACCACAATTTTCTAATTAGACTACCCCGACCCTTTCTTCACCTTTCGGCTCAAAAGGAGGCTCGTGGGGTAAGTATTAAAATTAATTTGAAACCACCAGATATGGAATATGACAATGATTATAACTCAAAGTATACTACCCCTGCAGATTAGAACTACACTAGGTTGGAAAAAGATGAAAAAATGTAAAAAATGACACGAGCGCGAATCCCCCCAAGGGGGATGGTGAAAGAGCCTATTCAAAGAAATTTTTCTTTTTATTAGCAGAAATTAAAATATTAGCACACTGAAATTAATCCACTTGGTCCTTATATGGAATGAGACCAAAGGTTTACAAATTGTGAAATTTTGAAATTTTGGGAAGACGAAGATCCCCTGGGGGGTTTCGAATGGTCCAAAAATGATTTTCGGACAGCACCTCCTCCTCTCTTCTGTTATACCTGATAAAAAACAGCAATATTATCACAGTTAAATATTCCCAAAAGTACTTTGAAAGTACTTTTGGATGAACACACTTTTAACCCAAAAATTCTAAGTTAAAACTAGTTTTTAAAGAAACAAAAAAGGAACCAAGGAAAGCAAGCTTTCCTTGGGATCTTGGCCTGATTTTGAGGCAGCAATTATGAAGCACTTAAATTGATGAATATAAATTTTTAGATTTTAAGGAAACAACCATGCATTCAACAAGCTTTAGATCTACTTTCACAGCCTTGAAAAATGACAATTTTCCCTAAAACTAGATCTAGAATGCTTGTAAATTTTCTTTAGGAATGAGATCTAATTTATGAGATTTAAGGAAGAAATATCTATGTAAAATGAATCCTGAAATTGATAGATCTAAGCAATTTTAAATCTGCAAACAAGTAACCGGACTGATTTTAAAAAGATTGAAGGAGGAAGAGGAACAGAAGAGCACTTGTTGCCGGAATGGATCTGCAAAAGAGACTACTTAGTGGAATCCCAAGGGACAATGCTTCACAAAACAGTCGAATTCCCAGTGGAGTCAAGCTAGATCCACAGTTCGTCCAACCCCTGCTACTTGAAAACTAACAAACAATCCTACACAAAAACCTTATGAGATATGGATAGAGATATATGAAAAAAAGAGAGGGATTACATGCAAATAAACTTATTTAAACATGTATAATCTGAATCTTCAAACATATATGCTATGAGATAGTGAAAAAACAAGTAATCTTACTTGCCCAACTATACTCCTATTGATTTAGCTGAATCGTTCAAGCGAGACAAGATTCAGATGCAGAAATTGAGAGTAAGGCACCGGTAACAACAAAGCTGGAAGACAATGTTAATTCCACACACATAAGAGAATTACACCATTTTGGCCTCCAAAGCTTCACTTTATTCCAATAGCAAAAGATATTACACAGTATTACAACAGCAATAGATCCCCAATCCAACTCTAGCTAACTCAGAAAGGAGGCAGCCATGCTTTATTTATAAAAAAAAAAATGAAACCCCAGCCTAGAGGGGGCGCAAATCCCAAGGAGATAGACAATTGCAGCTGCATGTGGAGTGAATCTGGGCCTGATATGTGTCTAACTGAGCCTGATCTGAGTCTCACTGAGTGCAACTGTCAATCGGAGAGCTGATCTGACTGACACCTCAACCTGTTGACAGAAGCATCCACCAAAACTCATCCATATGAGCCCACACGTGTGGAGGAGAGAGAGAGGGTGCAATTCCCCATAAAGGAGGCTGAAGTTCAACTCTGGATCTGCCCTGATTAGCCCCTTCAGATTAGGAATTGCAATCTTTGGTTAATTTGGTGCCGATGAGACTGATTTCAATCAAATTGGTTTAGAATCCATTGATCTAGGATTTTGGATTTGCTCCATTATTCATCAATTTATTAATTAAAATAATCAATAATTGATTTTTTGGGGCTTTCTGACCTGAGTGATGCAAAATCACTCAAAACTAAGAAAAAATGGGTCTATGGGTTTACATGGTGCTCTAAGCTTGAAAATGAGCACCCCCATGACTAAAACTGATTATTTGGCCCATTTTTATTACAAAACCAATTTTTCCAATTAGACTATTAAAAAATAGCTTAAGTTTTTGTGGAAAAATTTTAAAAATTAAAAAAATTAAAAAACCTAGGGGGACTTAGACATGTTCATATGACTCAACCATAATGCCTAGCATGTTTATACATTGACACATAGACTCTAATAACCTCAATAGGCCTAAATGCCAATCCGACCACCCCCACTTTAGAGGTATTGAGTGAAAAACTCAAAAATTTTAAGTCGTTTATTCAACAACCAATAATAACCAAGGGAAAAAACACCTTGGGCTAATCGAATTGACAAATAAAGTCTATGAGACCGAGTCTTTTATTGACAATATCATGCTAGAACATTTATTACAACTCCCCCAAGGGGGTATGAACATGTGATATAATACAACAAGCACTTCTAAGAAGCACTTCCGAAGGTCTTTTGAAGTCCAAACAAATCATCTTTGTCTGGTTCACTAGGCTCACTTGATAAAAACCACTAAGTACAACTTAGGTGGTAATAGATCCTGTGTGAATCAAAGATAAGTCTACATTGGAATATCTCTATTGTATCTAATATACTTGCTTAAGATTATAAAATTTTCTTCCATCTCTCACTGGTTTTCCCGTAAGGTTTTTTCTAGGGTCATTTGACCGAAAACACTGTCTCATTTTATATGTGATTGTTATTGTGTTAAGTTGTAGAGATCTCATGTGTTTTATTATGATTCGTGGTTATATGATTATATGTTATTTGGGATTGAGATAATTGTTCGTATACTACTTGGGATTAGAGGTATTAGTGACCGTGTTGAGATCAGTTTTTAGTGTGCCCTAGATAGATCTAAAAAATCTACAATTCCTTTTGGGATAACTAGTGCTCCATCGACCTTTCAAACAACCATGAACAATTTATTTTATCCCTTCCTAAGGAAGTTTGTATTGGTTTTTTTCGATGCCATTCTTATATATAATAAGACTTGGAAGGAACATCTTACACATTTGGAATAACTATTATCTATTTTGAAAGAAAATCAATTATATCCAAAGATGTCCAAATGAATGTTTGGTAAAGAAGAAGTGAATTATCTTGGCCATGTGATATATAGGGAAGGGGTCAAGATGGATCCTGAAAAAATCAAGGTGGTCTCAAAATGGCCCAAACTGACTAACGTATCCAAGTTAACAGGATTTCTTGGGCTGGCTGGATATTACCAAAGGTTTATCTAGAATTATGCTCACATGTAACATCCCCGACCCTCTGACCGATGAAGAGGACGCTACTAACACCAAACATACGGGAAAACAACCCCATGAACATGAACAGGCATATAATGCTGAAATAAAAAGCTTAAACATAATACATACTAAGATGCATAACCATTCATATACATAGCGGAAGCAAACAAACATTCATTCAAGCATGCCACATGTTCATCATATTCATTAATCAGTAAATATAATTGCAGAGGTAAAATGGAGATGAATACTCATCTGATAAGAACTCATCCCGCAACCAGCTATGTTGCTGCAACGTTCCACCCTACCATAGGCCAACGTGCTCATCAATCTCAGCAACACTGCCACCCTTGAGTTGGGCATGATTCCTCAAGGAATAAGGTTCAAGCAGGCTTACACATAGCCAAGGTACACCAATTAGCCAAGCCCAAACAATAGGGTTTATCAGGCCGTCAAGGAGCTAGGAAAGGCTAAATGCTAAGCTGGTGGCCTTAAACACCAACTTTCTCAAGCAAACCCAGCCTCTAATCCTACTCTCAATAGTCCAAAGACCAACCACTACATGCCGCAGTAAAACAAAAAGCTCACAGCTCTGTGAAGAAGATGAAGACCACAAGGTGACAACCCCAAACAAAAGGGTGAACACGGCTCTAGTCCACAAGACAACTCGGAGTTGTTCTTGGCCCTAGCGTGGCCAAAAAAACTCAGCAG
The DNA here is from genome assembly GCA_001517045.1 of Pseudotsuga menziesii. Taxonomy (NCBI): domain Eukaryota; kingdom Viridiplantae; phylum Streptophyta; class Pinopsida; order Pinales; family Pinaceae; genus Pseudotsuga; species Pseudotsuga menziesii. Next base: position 564,767 of record LPNX011161773.1, read on the forward strand.
CAACCCCAAAAAGGTTCTTGTATACACAGCAACCCAACCAAGGGTAAATCAACAGTCCCAACTTCACAATGAAACGATGGCAACAATCTACAGTCCATAATGGACAAGAAACCAAAATCCCAGCATGGACAGGGGAAACATAGACACACAGCAAAATCCCAAAAGGATGTTTGCACATGCAGCAACCCAACTAGGGATAGATCAATAGCTCAATTCCATAAAGAAACAACAGGAAAACAGTACATAGTCTGCATATGGGGAAGGAACCGGTTCTCTATCTGCGCGTGAGGGAAAAAGACACAACCAAAGAAAAACTGTGAATGAAAAACATAGAAGGAACCCACAGCACTGGTCACGATGAACAACAAACTGCTCCACAATCCAAAGACACCAGTAACATTTCCCAACAATGGCCCCTTCTCAACGGTGAAGCCAATGCACCCTTCACAATCAACAACGGTGGAGTAAAATAGGATGTTGCGCAGCCTGGTAAAGGTAGAAGTTACGAACTCCCTGCGTGAACAGGAGGATGGCATATCACTCATAAACCACAAAAATACACCCCATAGTGAATAGTCCCAGTAACGATTTACAGTCCCCCAATGGAGGGGTCTAAACACAGACTTTATGTCTGAACGCGAGGAAGAACGTTTTCTTCAATTAACAGGGCGGTGTGTGAAAGGAAGGGTGAACCCAAACAAAGGTCCGTGGAACCTTTTACTTCAGCCTGCGTGAGATGAGGTGAACAGACTCACGATCAACCTAGTGGGCAGACCATCTGCTACCCAGAAGGCACGTCGTGGAGAGTGGGTGCAGGCGTGAGTGTGGTTTTCCTGCTAGCCAAACGTTGTCCCTCCTAACAACATAAAACTAAGGTGGTGGTTTAAGGGGAAAAAAAGAGAGTGGCGACACGTGGCTTTTCCCCCATGGGTCTAGGTTTAGCAATCACCCCCCTTACCCTTGGGAATCATGCCCTTTTCATTTAACGTTGCACCGTCATAGCTGGCTGTAGGTTTAATTAAATTGATGTGCGTATTTACATGATGCCAAAGCTATAATGTGCCAGATAGCACGATATACCATCAGCAACGATCCCTATTGCCGAAACATAACACATCCAAATCGATGGTGGGGATTTTTCCTTTAGCTCCTCACCATGATTAATTACAAAATATACATCATGTACCCTTTAATGTAAACAGGATCAAAACCGGGGTATTACAATCCCCTCCCCCTTGGAATAAAACCGTCCTCGGTGCTCCAATACATATACAATTTGTACATCAAAATTTCAAAATTTTACAGACCCATCCCATGTTCAATTATTTACTCTGGAGATTCAGGACCAAGCCCCATGGCTTCCATGAGTTTCTCCAGCTGGTTCTCAGCTCTTGGATTATTCTGAAGCCTAGGAACTTTGTGGCTGATGCCCTCTTTATGTTCCCTCACTAGACAGTACCGGCATGAATGATGTCCTCCGCATTCCCAGCATTTCACTGGCTGCTTCATCTTTACCTACTCAATTTCCTTTGCGCCTTCATGCCTGGAATGTTTCTTAACGGATCGCTTGGACGAATGTCCCCTCATTGATCCACCTTCCTTTCTATTTCCGATTGCTCCCAGAAGGCTTTTCACCTCCCTTTGCAAACCAATAGAGTCTTGCAAAATATGGTGGTTCATTTCATTCTGCTTTTTATGTATCTTGAGCATCTCTCCAAGATTCTCTTGGGTCCTGGCAATCGTTTGAAGGAGACTTCCAGCCAAGTCCAACAACTTTTGGTCTGCTTCCATGATCAATGTGCACCACTAGACTTCACCTTTCTCACCTGTGAAATGCATCATTGAAATTCTGTTAGACCAAGCATAATATAGGCATTAATATTAGTCATTTAATTGCCCAATTGGCATGACAATCCAAGCCTCATCAAGGAGCCTTTCATATTTTTCATGCCTTCCCAACAGGCACATGAGATCATTCATGTCCATTCTTGGGCAGGGAATTAACCATTCCAGCATCCACATTTTACTTTAATCAAATACACACATTATATTTTCAGTCATACATGCATTCAACAACCTTTTGTTTTCACAATACATAAACATATATATATAATAAAAAGGCAAGAGAGAGCAGCAAGAGTTTTTCCCTTCTTTGTTTTGTTCCATCCTGGAACCCACACCACTGCTGCGGATTTTCGTGCTCTCAACCTCTTTCACTTCACCGTGAATGCTGGACCAATCCCTCTTGGTCATGACACTTAGTGTCTCTAGTCTATTTCAGACCTCTCAACCATGGAGCCTCCCCACATGGCTTGTCTCAGCTGCTCGGACCTTCACAATCTTACTAGCACCTTTTTTCATCACCGCTCATTCTGAGCTCTTTAGGACAGTCACATGTCCACATGCACCCCTAGGATGCTTTCATAGTCCTCGCTCCCAGCGATACCTATATCCAAACATTGAATAGATTCATGGGTTTAGTTTATTCTCATCGGTTTTATCTCTAGAACAAGAGTTTAAAACATCATAACCAAATCATTGTCACATGCCCCAATTTTGTAAAATAATGTTATTTGTTTTGATTTGATTCCAAGACATTATGTTAAATTTAATGCTAAGTTGAAACTGATGACTCAACAGAGTCAAAAGATGTGGAATGTAATTCTGAATATTTTATTTTTAAATAAATAAAAGTGGAGACAACAGCTTGGGAGAGTTGTTAAAAAGAGTGTACTGGTCAAGTGGGTGGAAGGAACTAGGTGGAGAGCAAAAGACAAGTGGCAGCATCCTCAAACACTTCCTATGTTGCAAGTGGCAACTTCCCTACATTTGGGGTCATGATCCCCCAAGAAAGTGGGATCAGAGCAGGTGGCTCAATTAATGACAACTAACCCAAAAAGACCTAGGCAATCTGATTAAAAAGTGCCCAATGTAGAGAGCTGAGGCTGCTCATTCCAGGAGAAGAATCATTCAGGTGAATTTACTTCAAGGAATTCCTTGGGAAAGGGAAATGAGAAGGAAAGTGTTTTGAGGGGTAAACTGCGGGAACTTGATCTAGTACAGCTTTGCAACTGAGAGATCTTACTGTTGTGTGCAAAGTTGGTATTGAGTCTAAGGACTGGTACTTTGTTGATTGCTCCACCTAGTTCCAGCCAAGGAGACCAGAGGAGGCTCGGGGGTCCTGAGAAGTCGCTATTTGAGCGCTCTCTAGGAGTTGGTAGGGAGGAACCGCCTCCCATTACTGTTGTCATCCAGCTTTAAGAACAGGTTCTGCTATCTTTTAATTTATGTGTTAAAGTTATATCTGTGTGTGAGCAAATGATGTATGTATAGGATATGATGTAAACTTTAGAGTGTATAATATCTTAGCTTGTTTAATGTTGAATATGTTCTTGATGAAAAATAAATCCCACCTGTGATTTTCCCCATCTGGAGTAATCCAGATCGTACTCTAGCACAGGTAGTGTATTTAAATGAATGAAGTATGATGTAAATATAAAACAAAATGTTAGCTATGAATATTGGAATGTTTTCTTTCATTAGATAATTGTTTATCAGAAGAAATATTATTCTGTACATAGAGTAGTGTTAGATCTAGACTGTGTATGTTAGAATATTAGAAAAAGGAAAAGAAGTCATATCATTATACTAACAGTAGTATGTTCTGGTAGATGAATCATTCTTCTATACAGTACTTACTTCCGTAATCCTTATATCTATATTGAAACAAAAGGAAAAGAAGAGAGCAGTTGAATGTTTAGTATTAGGCTAAGTAAAAATGCCTTTTTCAGCTCTGTAGTTCATTTCTTTTCCTATTAAGGATAACTATTGTATCTATAGCAATCTAAACTGTGAGTAAGGATAGAAAACCTTGATTTAATTCTAAAGATAAAACTAATTGGTTTAAGATTGTTAGCTAGGTTTATTTCATTATGACTGATAATGTAAATAATTTACTTATCTTATCCAACTGTACTTTTGCAATTTCTAAAGTTACTAACCTGTCTCCTAAAAAAATATTCAATTTAAACAAATACTACTATTTCTATAAAAAAAAAGGAATTTAGTTATTTGTTTATTACCCTTATTTCCTTAATAATTTCTAATGTCATATTTTAGATAGGGTAATATAGATACAGAAATATTCTTATAAATTATTTAGCATAGAAATCATAAGAGTATAACAATAAGGTATTTTCTCATTCGTACATTTTATAAATAGACTAAGTGTAAGGATAATTTAATAATTATGGAAATAATATTTACTTATGAGTAAACTAAAATTCTTTTGAATTAACAAATCATTCACAAAAAGTATTAGCAGGGTTGAAACCCTCACAAGATAAAACAGTATAAAACATAATAATACATTATAATAACATATCAAATAAACATAAACCCTGTACTTCAAAGATGTAACAATATAGTTACATAAGTACAAATCCAAAGCATTGGATTATTTATTTTTCTGAAGTTATCAAATATAAAATAATATTTACAATTCCATAAGGACAGAGAAAAATAATTAAGATAACATAAATATTCCTACATATAACATACAGTTATCTAAACAGGGAATATTTAAATAATTTACAGAATAAATTAAAATGTAATAGATTATAGGAAAATTAACAGAACATAAACATGCTCGATTAACCGAGCTTAATAACCCATTTTAATATAAGAAATAGCAGAATAAACTATAGTATTATATTGTAATAAAAAGATAATTTAAAAATAGTAGATACATCTTTACACAGCTGAGTTAGGGTAAAACCCTAATGTATCAAAAATTACAATAGAAGTATCAAAATAAGTGAGTCTAAGCTCTATATTGATGCTTCTCTGGTTTTAAAAGCTAACAGAGAATGGCTTGATAGGCCTTCCATCATTCTATACAAGTTTTACACAAAAACAGAGGCAAAATCAAAATTTACAAGTTACGGCCTAAGCCGGAAGCCCTGCATGTAGCAAGGGTTTTTCAACAACTAAAACAGCGAACCAAGTTAACCTAGAAAAACTTAAACCACAAGGGTCTTTGCAGGCCACGGTGACCAACCAAAAAATGTTCCATAAGGAACTGTACAAGGACGAACTGCCATGGGATAACTAGGGCTTACCCGTGAGAAATTTTTGACCAAGCTTTGCATCGGCTGCGTAGGAGGACAAGGCTGTCACCTGTGAGACAACCCCTGTTGCTGTTAATAATCTATATTTATATTTTTAACAGAGATTTAAAAGAACAAAGAAACGAGTAGTATTTCTTACCTGGTTTTCAAAGTAACGTAGCCAGTCGTAAACAGGAGTGCCGCCACCAACACCGGGATCAACAAACCCTTCATCCTTTACGAGGAAGAGAGAGAGGCCATCCAAGCGCAACAACAACCGGTGACAGCCAAATATTGGGAGCGACAAGTCTAGCAGACAATAAAGCACGCGTTGTCACTAGTTCCCAACTGAAGTTTTCACTCCACTAGAAACCCTAAGACAAACCAGACCACGAGTTGTTGAGTCCCGGCTCTCATTACCCTGATGCCAGGTTAAAGAAAAAGAAATTTTTACAGTCTGGTAACCCTTTCAGTGAGCAAGCCGTGAAGGTTAAACCCTAAAGGAAAGCAACCACCCACAGTGTAAGCAGCGAATACTCTATTACAGCTTTTCTCTATCAGTTTACAGGGCAAGATTACGAGGTACAAGAGGCAAGAACCAAGATGGGAGACTAACATCTGACCAGACACAGAATCGACATGGCGGTCAAGACGCAGTAGCAGAGCGGCCGAAGACCCGAAAACAACGGAGAAAATAACAAAGGCTAGGGTTCACAGTCTCTTTTTATTGTTGCAACGCTTGGTCACGGTGAATCCACGTATACATGCAAATAATTTACCATGCAGTGGGTAACTTACAAAGTCCCTGCATGCAATCAAATAAAATGATTTTTCATTCAATCATTTGATGGACAGAACGTTCCACAAGGTTCTACACTCCCGGAGTCAACCAAGCGATGTACGCTGCAAACATTAAAAAGCTTTAGTATCAAAGGATTAGGTCACTATATTTCAAGGTTAACATAGTTCATCGTGGGTGTGGACAAATGACACGACCTTTCACCTCATACAAAATAGAGTATACATTGAAAAATGGTTATAATTCTATCAAGGGTTATTTCCAACAATACAATTTACAAACCTTATAAACTTTATTAACGTCAAGTCAATTTTCATACTAGACCATATCCTCGATGTGCCATACGAGTACCTTTTAAACTATTATGGTTGCAAACTATGGTTCTAAGCCATATAGTTCCTTATTATTCCATGTAGGCTTGTCAATAAACTTTTGATGATCGAAATAACGAAAATGGATAATTTTATTCCAAGCATGATATGTATAAAAAAGAATTGTAGTTCTTCGCTACTGATTAAACCAATTGGTAGCATTGTAATAGTATAGATACAATTGTCTCTAAGCTTCAAACTTTTTAAGCTAGGTTAATAGCATGAAATCTTATTAACTACTGTGCATTATTTTCTTATCACAAGAGTTAACAAAATTATGTCGTGACGTGAATTTGTTTATGGATATAGTTTAGGTAGACCCATAAACTTTAAACCCCGCTATCTATAACCTGAGTGTAAGGAAAGTTTAAAGGCTTATACACATGATGACTTAGGTAAACATTGTTTAATATCTTAGAAGTTAGTTTGCAACAAAAATTATAAATTACAAACTAGAGAAGACATAACAACTCTCGCCAATTACAGTTAGGACAGAATCTCTTATATATATATATATATATATATATATATATCTTTGGCATCTTTAAAAAGAATAATAAACTAATTGTTTTTACCTCATAGAAGCATTTGAAATTGAAACAACATATATTCTTTTTCCGAGCTATTATTTTTCAACGAACATATATCTACATGCTTTATGAATATTGACAGGCAGCACTGGATCTTTCTTACCTGTAAATCTGTGAGATCAGGTAAACTTTCTGCGTTAGCTCAAAAGCTAAGTAAGCCCCAGAATCCAAGATAGTTCCACCTTCTTATCGCAAAGAAAAACAAATCAATAAACTGAAAAGAAAAATAATTATTCTATAAGTTAAACTTAATTGAGTAAATAATTCAGATTATGAATTAACCAATCTGTTAATCAAATAACTTATAAATAATTATAACTGTTAGCAGACTGCATTATTGAATATTTTCTGTATTTTCTGTATTTTAATTTTTTCGTTAAATTTGGGGTTTTGACATGTGGTATCAAAGCACAAGGTTCAAACTCTAGGGCTTGATGCAGGCCGACTAGCTTTCATAGAACAGTAAATTAAATTATTATGCTAACGTATTTTTTTTTTTAAGAACAGAGAATTTCCTTTTTCTGAAGTTTAACAGGCAGGTATGGAAAGGCTAGGAGAGTATGCACAGGAGGAGTCTCCAGATACAGAAACAAGAAATTTACCCAGAGATCCTATACCATAAGATGTGACTACAAATTCCTCAAAGCTGTTATAGACTGTAAAAGATTTAAAAACTAAAATGGAGTCTGTAAAGAGGGAGAATGAAAGGATTCTGAGGGCTCAGGAAGAGCTGAATCAGATCCTAATGGAAAAATTTCAAACCGAAGGAAGGGGTAGAAGGTTAGAATATGAAGATGCCAGTCATCAAAGAAAATGTAAAAAGATGAAGCATGCAAAAATTGAAAGTAGTTCGTCGTCTGAAGGGTTTGGTGAACGACAAAGTTACCATACTACTAGTGACAGTAGTGATGATGATCCGTATGACAAGAAGAGAAAATAAAAACCATATGAGGAAATTTCAGGGGAATTCAAAAAGATAAAACCACCAACTTTTAATGGAGAGACTGAGAAGGGGGAGGAAGCTGAGTCATGGTTGTCCGGGATGAAGAAGTACTTCCAAATATATAATTACTCTAACCAGTTAAAGGCTAGGATGGCTATATATAACCTCTTAGGAAAATCTGACATATGGTGGCAGGACTTGAAGAGAGTCAAGGGTATAAGAGAGAAAGAAGTTAATTGGAGTACCTTTAAGAGGTATTTCAAAAAGAAATTCCTGTCTGAGCAGTATTACGAGGAAAGAGCTAAAGAGTTTTATGAATTGAAGTTAGGTTCAATGACAATGAAGGATTTGAACAACAAATTCTTAAGTCTACTTAGGTATGTACCCTACCTAGTAGATGAGAAACCAAAAGTACAGTGATTCCTTAGTTGTCTACCGTATCATATTAAAGATAGAATTGAATATGATAACCCAAAGACTTTGGAGGAAGCTATGAGGAAGGCTAACTTTTGTTTTGAGCAAAATCAAAAGAAAGAAGGCTTGGCCAACTGGAAGGCTAAGAAAAATAACAATCAGTCTGAATTTAAGAAGAAGGAATTTGTGCTTAACAGGAATTTCAAGAATAATAAGACCAAAAACTATTTTAACAACAATAATTTCTAGGAAAATAGGAATAGTACTCCCAACAATCCGAACAATTTTAAGGGCAAAGAAACTACAAATAATCATGGAAATTTTACCAAGAGTTTTGAGCGTAAAGAGCCTATTAAGTGATGGGAATGTAATGTCCCGCACTATGCTTCAGTCTGTCCAAACCAAAAGAAGACTGTTAGCAACATTCATACTGTACAGGAGGAGATGACCGTTGGGGAACTAGCAAGGAGCATGCCCAGAATTAACGCAGCTTTGGAGAACCGACAAGCTAAATATCAGACTTCCATGGTGGAAGTAGAAGGTATGATTAATCAGACCCCTGTAACCATTTTAATTGATCTAGGAGCTAGTCTCAGTTATATTGCACCTCAGATAGTGGAAAAATGTAAGTTATCAGTTGATAAGTTTGAGAATTCATGGTTAGTTCAATTAGCCACTGGGGCTAAAAGAAAAGTAACTTGTTTTGTGAAAGAATGTGCTTTACTTATGGATAAATTTGAAACTGTTGTTAAACTTAATGTTTTTCCACTTGGATCATGTGATTTGCTGATTGGTATGGACTGGTTAGAACAACATAAAGTAATTTTAAACTGTTACGATAAAATTTTCACATGCTTAAACAATGATGAACAACCAATAAATGTTAAGCGTATTCCTAGAAAAACTATGGTAAGGCAGATTTCTGCTTTACAACTTAAAAGAGCTGTTAGAAAAGGATGTAAAGCTTACGCAGTAACCATTACAGATGAGGAAAGTAAAATTAAAACAGATAGGTTAAAAATAGAAGATATCCCTGTTTTAAAAGAGTATGTTGATGTATTCCCAAAAGAAATTTTGGGATTACCTCCAAAAAGGGAATTGGATTTCACCATTGAGCTGGTACTGGGTGCGGTACCTAGCTCAAAGGCCCCTTATCGAATGAACATATTGGAACTTAATGAGTTAAAATCACAATTAAATGAGTTAATTGATAAAAAATATATTCGACCCAGTGTGTCTCCCTGGGGGGCACCTGTCATATTTATTAAAAAGAAAGACGAAACTATGCGATTATGCATAGACTACCGTCAACTAAACAAGATGACTATCAAAAATCGATATCCATTGCCCCGCATAGATGATCTGTTTGATCAACTACGTGGAGCCACAGTGTTTTCGAAGATAGGTTTAAGGTCAAGATATCATCAAGTGAGGATTAAAGATGAAGATATTTTCAAGACAGCCTTTAGAACAAGATATGGTCACTACGAATTTGTCGTAATGCCATTCGAACTTACTAACGCCCCAGCTGTCTTTATGTGTTTAATGAACAACATAATGCATAAGTATTTAGATAAGTTTGTCGTCGTGTTTATCGAAAACATCCTAATCTATTCAAAAACTGAAGAAGAACATAAAGAACACCTAAAAATTGTTTTGCAAGAGTTGCGAGAACATTAACTCTTCGCAAAGTTTAGTAAGTGTGACTTCTTTAAGGATAAAATTCAGTATTTAGGTCACGTAGTGACCAAGAAAGGAATTTCTGTAGATCCTGAAAAGATATGGGCAATCAAAGATATGGGCAATCAAAGATTGGCCGGTTCCTAAAGATGTGACGGATGTTAGGTCTTTCATGGAAATTACCGGTTACTACCGGAGGTTCATTGAAGGCTTTTCAAGGATAGCAAATCTGATAACCTCCTTGCAAAAGAAAGGAAAGAAGTTCGACTGGAACCTGAAATGTGAAGAAATCTTTAAGAAGTTAAAAACTTTATTGACTAGCGCACCTATTTTAAGAATAGCAGATCCTAATAAAGAATTCGTAGTGTGCACTGGTGCCTGTAATGATGGCTTAGGTGGTGTTTTGACTCAAGAAGGGCATGTTATTGCCTACGAGTCTAGAAAGTTAAAAGTTCATGAAAACAATTACGCAACATATGATCTGGAACTAGCAGCTGTAATACACGCCTTAAAAATGTGGCGACATCACCTAATTGACAGAAAAATTATTTTAATGACTGATAATAAAGGATTAAAATATCTTTTAGATCAGCCTAATTTAAATGCTAGACAAGCTAGGTGGTTAGCTTTCTTAAGCGAGTATGATTTTGAAATCCAGCATATAAAGGGTAAAGAAAATAAAGTTGTTGATGCATTAAGTAGAAACGCAAGGCTGAATTTTACAACAACAACCAGCATTTACGTTTTAGACTTAGATGAACAGCTTAAAGAAGGGGTAAAACAAGATGAAATTTATCAGAAATTGCAAACTAAAGCTAAAGAAAACCCTACAGAAAGCTTAATAAAAGGTTACAGTTTAAATGAAAATGAATTTTTACTATATAAAGATAAACTGTATGTACCCAATATACCTAAGGTTAAGCTATTAATTCTGGATGAAATCCATAAAACACCATATTCAGGTCACCCAGGTTATCAAAAGACTATGACCTAAGAAAAGAGTATTTTTGGCCAAATATGAAAACTGAAGTAGCTGAATATATTGCAAAGTGTTTAGAATGTCAACAGGTAAAAAATGAACACCAACACCCAGCTGGTTTGCTATAGCCTTTACCTATTCCTAGCTGGAAATGGGAAGTGATTAGTCTAGATTTTACTACTGGACTGCCTAGAATTCAGAATAAGAATGACTCTATTATGGCAGTGGTTGATAAGTTAAGCACGACAACTCATTTTATACCTATTAAAACTACTTATAAGGCTGCCAATATAGCTGATATTTTTCTAAAGAATATTTTTTGATTACATGGAGTACCAAAAGTCATAATCTCAGACAAAGATCCTAAGCTCACAGGAAATTTTTGGAATTCCTTGTTTAAAGGATTAAATACAACATTGAATTCCAGTACTTCCTTCCATCCTCAAACAGATGGACAAACTAAAAGAGTAAACCAGGTACTGGAAGATTTATTGAGAATGTATGTGAAAGATTAGCCAGGTAAGTGGGAGGACTATTTACATCTAGTAGAGTTCGCGTATAATAATAATTATCAGACATCGGCTAGATTCAGTCCATTTGAAATTTTATATGGACGAAAATTTAATACTCCTATCTCTTGGAGTAATCTAGTAGATATATTGGTGTTAGGTCCAAAATTGCTGAAAGAAATGGAGGAAATTGTGAAACAAGTGCAGGAAAATCTGAAAGTGGCACATGATCAGCAGAAAAGTGAAGCAGACTTGAAAAGAACTCCAAAGGAGTTCTAGGTAGGTGAACATGTGTTCATCAAGGTAAGGCCCAAGAAGAGCTCTCTAAGACTAGGGAGTTGTGCAAAATTGGCACCTCGTTACTGTGGTCCATTCGAAATTTTGTCTAGGATTGGTCAAGTAGCTTATCAATTAGCATTACCACCTAACTCAAGAGTACATAATGCTTTTCACATTTCTGTTTTAAAGAAATATGTTCATGATGCTACTCATGTGGTTAATTGGAATGTTGTACAAGTGGAACCAAAAGGAGAATTTCTGGTGGAACCGAACTGTATCCTCAGGAGGAGGGAAATTACACTTCGAAACCATACCATTGGATAGGTGAAGGTGAAATGGAAGAACCTTAGTCCTGAAGAATCCACCTGGGAATTGGAAAGTAATATGCGAGATGCATATCCAATTCTGTTTCAGGGGACTTCGGAGGATGAAGAATAAATAACATCGATGACAATGTTATATTCTAAGGGGGTGTGTATGTCACATGCCCCAATTTTGTAAAATAATATTATTTGTTTTGATTTGATTCCAAGACATTATGTTAAATTTAGTTCTAAGTTGAAACGGATGACTCAGCAGAGTCAAAATATGTGGAATGTAATTCTGAATATTTTATTTTTCAATAAATAAAAGTGGAGACAACAGCTTGGGAGAGCTGTTAAAAAGAGTGTACTGGTCAAGTGGGTGGAAGGAACTAGGTGGAGAGCAAAAGACAAGTGGTAACATCCTCAAACACTTCCTATGTTGCAAGTGGCAACTTCCCTACATTTGGGGTCATGATCCCCCAAGCAAGTGGGATCAGAGCAGGTGGCTCAATTAATGACAACTAACCCAAAAAGACCTAGGCAATCTGATTAAAAAGTGCCCAATGTAGAGAGCTGAGGCTGCTCATTCCAGGAGAAGAATCATTCAGGTGAATGTACTTCAAGGAATTCCTTGGGAAAGGGAAATGAGAAGGAAAGTGTTTTGAGGGGTAAACTGCAGGAACTTGATCTAGTACAGCTTTGCAGCTGAGAGATCTTACTACTGTGTGCAGAGTTGGTATTGAGTCTAAGGACTGGTACTTTGTTGATTGCTCCACCTAGTTCCAGCCAAGGAGACCAGAGGAGGCTCGAGGGTCCTGAGAAGTCGTTGTTTGAGAGCTCTCCAGGAATTGGTATGGAGGAACGAACTCCCATTGCTGTTGTCATCCAGCTTTAAGAACAGGTTCTGCTATCTTTTAATCTATGTGTTAAAGTTATATCTGTGTGTGAGCAAATGATGTATGTATAGGATATGATGTAAACTTTAGCGTGTAGAATATCTTAGCTTCTTTAATGTTGAATCTATTCTTGATGAAAAATAAATCCTACTTGTGTTTTTCCCCATCTGGAGTAATCCAGATCGTACTCTAGCACAGGTAGTGTATTTAAATGAATGAAGTATGATGTAAATATAAAACAAAATGTTATCTATGAATATTGGAATGTTTTCTTTCATTAGATAATTGTTTATCAGAAGAAATATTATTCTGTACATAGAGTAGTGTTAGATCTAGACTGTGTATGTTAGAATATTAGAAAAAGGAAAAGAAGTCATATCATTATACTAACAGTAGTATGTTCTGGTAGATGAATCATTCTTCTATACAGTACTTACTTCCGTAATCCATATATCTATATTGAAACAAAAGGAAAAGAAGAGATCAATTGAATGTTTAGTATTAGGTTAAGTAAAAATGACTTTTTCAGCTCTGTAGTTCATTTCTTTTCCTATTAAGGATAACTATTGTATCTATAGCAATCTAAACTGTGAGTAAGGATAGAAAACCTTGATTTAATTCTAAAGATAAAACTAATTGGTTTAATATTGTTAGCTAGGTTGATTTCATTATGAATGATAATGTAAATAATTTACTTATCTTATCCAATTATACTTTTGCAATTTCTAAAGTTACTAACCTGTCTCCGAAGAAAAGATTCAATTTAAACAAATACTACTATTTCTATAAAAAAAGGAATTTAGTTATTTGTTTATTACCCTTATTTGCTTAATAACTTCTAATGTCATATTTTAGATAGGGTAATATAGATACAGAAATATCCTTATAAATTATTTAGCATAGAAATCATAAGAGTATAACAATAAGGTATTTTCTCATCCGTACATTTTATAAATAGACTAAGTGTAAGGATAATTTAATAATTATGGAAATAATATTTACTTATGAGTAAACTAAAATTATTTTGAATTAACAAATCATTCACAAAAATTATTAGCAGGGTCGAAACCCTCACAAGATAAAACAGTATAAAATATAATAATACATTATAATAACATATCAAATAAATATAAACCCTGTACTTCAAAGACGTAACAATATAGTTACATAAGTACAAATCCAAAGCATTGGATTATTTATTTTTCTGAAGTTATCAACTATAAAATAATATTTACAATTCCATAAGGACAGAGAAAAATAATTAAGATAACATAAATATTCCTACATATAACATACAGTTATCTAAACAGGTAATATTTAAATAATTTACTGAATAAATTAAAATGTAATAGATTATAGGAAAATTAACAGAACATAAACATGCTCGATTAACCGAGCTTAATAACCCATTTTACGATATAAGAAATAGCAGAATAAACTATAGTATTATATTGTAATAAAAAGATAATTTAAAAACAGTAGATACATCTTTACACAGTTGAGTTAGGGTAAAACCCTTATGTATCAAAAATTACAATAGAAGTATCAAAATAAGTGAGTCTAAGCTCTATATTGATGCCTCTCTGCTTTTAAAAGTTAACAGAGAATGGTTTGACAGGCCTTCCATCATTCTATACAAGTTTTACACAAAAACAGAGGCAAAATCAAAATTTACAAGTTACGGCCTAAGCCGGAAGCCCTGCATGTAGCAAGGGTTTGTCAACAACTAAAACAACGAACCAAGTTAACCCAAAAAAACTTAAACCACGAGGGTCTTTGAAGGCCACAGTGACCAACCAACAAATGTTCCATAAGGAACTGTACAAGGACGAACTGTCATGGGATAACCAGGGCTTACCCGTGAGAAAGTTTTTGAGCAAGCTTTGCACCGGCTGCATAGGAGGACAAGGCTGTCACCTGTGAGACAACCCACATTGCTGTTAATAATCTATATTTATATTTTTAACAGAGATTTAAAAGAACAGAGAAACGAGTAGTATTTCTTAATTGGTTTTCAAGTAACGTAGCCACCCGCAAACAGGAGTGCCGCCACCAACACCAGGATCAACAAACCCTTCATCCTTTACGAGGAAGAGAGAGAGGCCACCCAAGCACAACAACAACCGGTGACAGCCAAATATTGGGAGCGACAAGTCTAGCAGACAATAAAGAACACACTGTCACTAGTTCCCAACTGAAGTTTTCACTTCGCTAGAAACCCTAATACAAACCAGACCATGAGTTGTTGAGTCACCGCTCTCATTACCCTGATTCCAGGTTAAAGAAAAAGAGATTTTTACAGTCTGGTAACCCTTTCAATGAGCAAGTCATGAAGGTTAAACCCTAAAGGAAAGCAACCACCCACAGTGTAAGCAGTGAATACTCTATTACATCTTTTCTCTATCAGTTTACAGGGCAAGCTTACGAGGTACAAGAGGCAAGAACCAAGATGGGAGACTAACATCTGACCAGACACAGAATCGACATGGTGGTCAAGATGTAGTAGCAGAGCGGCCGGAGGCCCAAAAACGACGGAGAAAATAACAAAGGCTAGGGTTCACAGTCTCTTTTTATTGTCACAACGCTTGGTCACGGTGAATCCACATATACATGCAAATAATTTACCATGCAGTGGGTAACTTACAAAGTCCATGCATGCAATCAAATAAAATGGTTTTTCATTCAATCATTTGATGGACAGAACGTTCCACAAGGTTCTACACTCCCGGAGTCAACCAAGCGATGTACGCTACAAACATTAAAAAGCTTCAGTATCAAAGGATTAGGTCACTATATTTCAAGGTTAACATAGTTCATCGTGGGTGTGGACAAATGACACGACCTTTCACCTTATACAAAATAGAGTATACATTGAAAAATGGTTTTAAGTCTATCAAGGGTTATGCCAACAATAAAATTTACAAACCTTATAAACTTTACTAACGTCAAGTCAATTTTCATACTAGACCATATCCTCGATGTGCCATACGAGTACCTTTTAAACTATTATGGTTGCAAACTATGGTTCTAAGCCATATAGTTCCTTATTATTTCATTTAGGCTTGTCAATAAACTTTTGATGATCGAAATAACGAAAATGGATAATTTTATTCCAAGCATGATATGTATAAAAAAGAATTGTAGTTCTTCGCTACTGATTAAACCAATTGGTAGCATTGTAATAGTATAGATACAATTGTCTCTAAGCTTCAAACTTTTTAAGCTAGGTTAATAGCATGAAATCTTATTAACTACTGTGCATTATTTTCTTATCACAAGAGTTAACAAAATTATGTCATGACGTGAATTTGTTTATGGATATAGTTTAGGTAGACCCATAAAATTTAAACCCCGCTATCTATAACTTGAGTGTAAGGAAAGTTTAAAGGCTTATACACATGATGACTTAGGTAAACATTGTTTAATATCTTAGAAGTTAGTTTGCAACAAAAATTATAAATTACAAACTAGAGAAGAGATAACAATTGTCGCCAATTACAGTTAGGACAGAATCTCTCTATATATATATATATTTATATATATTTGGCATCTTTAAAAATAATAATAAACTAATTGTTTTTACCTCATAGAAGCATTTGAAATTGAAACAACATATATTCTTTTTACCGAGCTATTATTTTGCAACCAACATATATCTACATGCTTTATGAATATTGAAAGGCAGCACTGGATCTTTCTTACCTGTAAATCTGTGAGATCAGGTAAACTTTTTGCGTTAGCTTAAATGCTAAGTACGCCCCAGAATCCAAGACAGTTCCACCTTCTTGTCGCAAAGAAAAACAAATCAATAAACTGAAAAGAAAAAGAATTATTCTATAAGTTAAACTTAATTGAGTAAATAATTCATATTATGAATTAACCAATCTGTAAATCAAATAACTTATAAATAATTATAACTGTTAGCAGACTGCATTATTGAATATTTTCTGCATTTTCAAAATTTTGAATTTTACGGTAAATTTGGGGTTTTGACAATCATATACACATGTATATTTATAAGCAAAATATTGCAAAATAATCCAATACTTATCTGTATTGCGCGTTTCCTCGTTGGTTCACAGGATCCTACTTTGCTTTGCAAGCCTTGGGATCTCCTGTGGACTTGGATGTTAGGTTAGCATGCAAGCTGCTTCACAACATCCTTATATATATATATATATATATATATATATATATATATTAGGC
>LPNX011161773.1:581977-602696 GCA_001517045.1 Pseudotsuga menziesii
TCGAGGCAGTATTCCTTCGTTAAGGAGGAATGGGGGCTCCCTTCTCTGAGTTGACAGTCCCTTGGTTTGCCATCCCAATTCCTTCTTACATTTCATATCCACACATATCTTACCGACATAATCTATACCATCTCACTCATGTTAGTAACCAAACATGTAGTGAAAATGAGACATTTCCAAAATGTCCAATGGAGTTTCCCTTGAAACCCATTTCAAGATAAGGGAAAACCTTCCCATGAAGTTTGGCTCCTGCAGGCCATCACACATGATCTTCCTATAGTGTGTACCCTTGGCACATTCATCAAATAGCCAAACAGTCAATCATTATATGATAATACAATCCAAATTGATTGTCCATAACCAAGAAAATGACATTAGTAATTAAATTCAATAGGAATTGCAACTCTGTTTACTACAGAAATTGATTTGCTTGGCAATGAGGTGATCCTCAATTGTAGGTCTCTTGTGAGTAGCACCATCATATCCATTATGATTTTATGCTTACTAGCATAACATGGACACCCACTTACAATGCGTCCTCCTGACACAATTCTATGCAAGCCAATAGTGATTAGTAGTTGTCAGCAATTTCTCAAATCTGAAATTTACAAATTCAAATTTACAACTCATTATGCATACAAACTATTATCACAGCCATGAGACTCTTCTCATGAGGTTTTGCTCTTTCACATGGTAGATTCCTGCCTTTGTCATGGTCTTACCCATTTTTCCATATCCCAACAATCTACCTGAAACCTGAACTTCAATCAGCCAAACATTTGGTAAGTCTTGATGCCTATAACTTTTTCCATTGCTACAACAATCACTGAAGCATTTTCAGAATTTATAAAATTCAAACATTTCCAGCTGTTAATCACATTAATATTACCAAAACTCATTTACTTCATGCAATCATTATCATACTTTAAATTACAGGGTACAGTCACATCATTCATGTAATTTAAATGAAATGTTAGATACTCCTTACTTCACAAGCGTATCTTTCGTACCACCTTGCTCTTTCATAGAGCATTTCCGACAGCCAATTGATCATGACAACCCTTTTCATGCACTTACTATCCTGCATTCATAACAGCCTTTGAAATGGTTCCTGGATTGTCATCAATTCATCATTTCAGCCATTAGTTATTCATACTATCACATGCACTTATCTCAATGCATTCATGCAATGCATCACAACATTTGCACCTATACTTATGCAATCAGTCACCCACACCCTTCATATGCATCCATTCAATGCATAGCTACAAGATTCATAAAATATTTTAATGCATATCCATTCAATGCTACCATGCATGGCCTAACCATGACTACTTCATATAGGATGCAATACTATAATCAAGATCATCAGTACTTACTTTCCTTGGGCTACTAAGCTCAATCAACATATACAGGCATGACACATTTCTATATGAATGTAGTATAACATTCAAATATCTACATGGTATTAGGTCTCTTACCTTTACCACTCCATGGAATTTGTCATAGTCAAACTCTTACCTTCATAGGTCCTACTTACACCCTTGGCATTACCAGTTTGGTTCGTCCTTTGTAGGAGATTGAAGAATTTGCTCACCAACTTTTGATTATGGACTTTTTTTCTTATCCCTTTCTCCAGAGGGTTGCTAGTCACACTTTTCAGAATCAGCAACATATTCAGCCAGGTCCATGTTGTCATTGATTTTCCAATTAATGCCAACACCAATGCAATAACTATCATTAGTGGTTCATTATAAATGTATAATCCTCAATATCCTATGTATGCAAAGCATATCCTCATACATTTCATGTATAAAACTTATGAAATGTAGTTATAATCAGCAAGATAGGGTTTAAGGAAACTTCCCTTTTCAAGCCCCACATCCTTGCATGGAACTCCTCTTCCACACAACAGCTGGTTTGACTTCATGGTCTTGCTACCTCTAGGAATGCAATTCCCGGATTTGTCCATATTGACATCATCACATTTCTCTTTCAAGCAATCACTAGCATTTTGTTGCTCCATACTCAGATTCTGGTGACTTTCCCTTGTTCCCTGCTAGATAAGCTTTCCAACACCTATCCACATGCTTCATTCTAACCTCAGGTGTGAAAACCACACCACTTCTAGAATGATGGAAAAACATACAACTATATTTGGTTGGGAATGTTAACTTTAGTCACCCAGGGTTTTCTTCCTTTTCAGTCTTGAAACTGCTGAGAAGCCCAATGAGAAATTCACTGCAAAACCCGCTGGAATACTAGCTGGAATTTGCTGAAAATTCCACTGCAAACAGTTGAAAGCTGCTTGAAAGATCCACTTGAAACCCCAATTTTTCTTTCTCCCTATCGGGTCTCATCCCATATACAACTCCGACACTTCGGTGATCTAAGCAACAAATTTCTCCGGCGCTCATCGGTGGCCCTAACAACAATAATTTTCCGCTGTATCAGCGGCTTCCTCAGCTAAGGTTTTTTTTTCATTTTATCGGCGATCAGAACCATAATCCTTCGGGTGGATAGTTATTTAGGTAGCTACAACTGAGGCCAACAAACCGACTGTGGTTTCCGCAGACAACGCATCGGCGGTTCGTCCATTAATTTCTGGCGATCCAAACCACAAGTCTCCCTGCCACACCGGCGATTCAAAGAATAAATTTCTCCACGACATCATTGACCAGGGCACTATCCATTGGGTGCATAGCTCCTTAGGCATCTACAACTGTGGCAATTAAATTCACTGTGGTTCCTGCGGACTGTAACTCTGTTGGATGTCGGAACGACTGACAGCTGCAATATTCTAATCGACGGTCGGAAACACTAATGACTGCGGCATTGGGCGGTTAGTCTTCTAGGCAGCCGCAACGACGGACTCCCAATTGAATAAGTTCTCCGGCGTCTTTCATCAACAGCCCGATCCCTTAACCTTTTCCACCATATCGGCAATTTAACCCTCCAACACATCGGCATCGGCAGTCAGAGCGTTTGTCCGTCAAAGGCTTAATGCTCTAGACTTCCGCAACGGCAGAGCGCGAATCATCAACTTCTTCCGACGTCCATTGGCGACCAATACCACTATCATTTTCCGATGGCCAATGATTTTGTTCCTTAGAAAAAAAATTAATTTTATTCGTCCATCGGCTCTTTCTTCGACTATTCATCAGCGACAGCATAGACTAACCTGTTGCGTCGCGACTGGGTGCCATACGCATCGGACAGTTAATCATCAAGTTTTGTGCAATGGTGAACATTCGACCAACAACTTTACCCGACGTAACTCATCGGTGAACGAATCATCTGAGCATCGGCGATGTGATCAACTAACCATCACTAATGGCCGATGATTCTAGGACTTAGAAAAATTTTCAAAATTGTTTTTCTCTCTCTTCCTTTCCGAACCTCATCGGCTCAACTATCTTCTATTCATCGGGGAAATAGTTCAATCAATAGCCGCAATGGAGGCTCGTCATCTTCGATCTTTTTCCGATCGGTGGCCCAATCCGTTAATATGTTCCAATCGGCAGCTGAAGAATAACTTGATCGGTATCGGTAGTCGGAACATCTTCTGGTCGGAAGGATAGTATTCTAGTTATCCGCAATGGCGGCGCAGTTCATCGGCGATGAATACTACTAACATTCTCTAATGGCCGACGAAGTCAAACACTTCAAAAAAATTTGGAACCTCTACGCCATCAGTGGTTGGAGGCTCTACCAATTGGAGGCATAGTGGTCTAGCCATCCGCAACGACGACGCTCAATCGGCTAAGCATCGGCGGTCCATCTGTCTAAGTTTGTCGATGTGCCAATGGCCAAACACTTAGAAAATTTTCTGAATTTCCCTCTCTGTCTCCCACCGCTTCAGACGTCAGATCAACTATCCGTCAAGTGGCCTTCCCACTAAGTGCTCCGCTGCATCGGAAGAACTTGTCACTAATTTTTCCGATGGGCCGATGATCCTAGCACTTAGAAAAATTTCTGAATTTTCCTGCCACAATTTTCTGATTGTTGTTGTGCAGAAAGAAACCTGTCTCTGCTATCTAACCTTTCATGGCCCATTCAGGCCCATGCTGCAACCTTTGGCTCTAATACCACACTGGAACGTCCCTGACCCTCTGACCAGCGAAGAGGATGCTACTAACACCAAACATACGGGTAAACAGCCCCATGAACATGAACAGGCATATAATGCTGAAATAAAAAGCTTAAACATAATACATACTAAGATGCATAACCCTTCATATACATAGCGGAAGAAAACAAGCATTCATTGAAGCATGCCACATGTTCATCGTATTCATTAATCAGTAAATATAATTGCAGAGGTAAAATGGACATGAATACTCATCTGATAAGAACTCGTCCCGCAACCAGCTACGTCGCTGCAGCGTTCCACCCAACCATAGGCCAGCATGCTCATCAATCTCTCAGCAACACTTCCACCCCTGAGCTGGGAATGATTCCTCAAGGAATAAGGGTCAAGCAGGCTTACACATAGCTAAGGTACACCAATCAGCCAAGCCCACACAGTAGGGTTTATCAGGCCATCAAGGAGCTAGGAAAGGCTAAATGCTAAGACGGTGGCCTCAAACACCATTTTTCTCAAGAAACCCAGCCTCTAATCCTACTCTCAACAGTCCAAAGACCAACCACTTCATGTTGCAGTAAAACAAATAGCTCACAGCTCTGTGAAGAAGATGAAGACCACAAGGTGACAACCCCAAAAAAAAGGGTGAACATGGCTCTAGTCCACAAGACAACTCAGAGTTGTTCTTGGCCCTAGTGTGGCCAAAACAACTTAGCAGTAACCCCAAAAAGGTTCTTGTACACACAGCAACCCAACCCAAGGTAAATCAACAGTCCCAACTTCACAATGAAATGAGGGCAACAATATACAGTCCGCAATGGAAAAGAAACCAAACTCCCAGCATGGATAGGGGAAACATAGACACACAGCAAAACCCCAAAAGGATGTTTGCACTCACAGAAACCCAACCAGGGATAGATCAACAGCTCAATTCCATAAAGAAAAAACAGGAAAACACGCAGTCTGCAGATGGGGAAGGAACCAGTTCTCTATCTGCACGTGAGGGAAAAAGACACAACCAAAGCAAAACTATGAATGAAAAACACAGAAGGAACTCACAGAATGGGTCACGATGAACAACAGACCGCTCCACAATCCAAACACACTAGCAACGTTTCCCAACAATGGCCCCTTCTCAACGGTGAAGCCAATGCACCCTTCACAATCGGCAATGGTGGAGTAAAATAGGATGCTGCGCAGCCTGGTAAAGGTAGAAGTTACGAACTCCCTGCGTGAATAGGAGGATGGCATATCACTCAGAAACCATGGAAAAACACCCCATAGTGAATAATCCTAGCAATGATTTACAGTCCCCCAATGGAGGGGTCGCAACACAGACTTTTTCTCTGAACGCGAGGAAGAACGTTTTCTTTGATTAACAGGGCGGTGTGTGAAAGTAAGGGTGAACCCAAACAAAGGGATGTGGAACCTTTTATCTCAGCCCACATGAGAGGATATGAACAGACTCGCGATCAACCTAGTGGGCAGACCATCCGCTACCTAGAAGGCACGTCGTGGAGAGTGGGTGCAGGCGTGAGTGTGGTTTTCCTGCCAGCCAAAAGTTGTCCCTCCTAACAACAGAAAACTAAGGTGGTGGTTTAAGGAGACAAAAAGAGAGTGGCGACACATGGCTTTTCCCCCATGGGTCCAGGTTTAGCAATCCCCCCCCTTACCCTTGGGAATCATGCCCTTTTCATTTAACGTTGCACCGTCGTAGCTGGCTGTAGGTTTAATTAAATTGATGTGCGTATTTACATGATGCCAAAGCTATAATGTGCCAGATAGCATGATATACCATCGGCAACGATCCCTATTGCCGAAACATAACATAGCCGAATAGATAGTGGGGATTTTTCCTTTAGCTCCTCACCATAATTAATTACAAAATATATGTCATGTACCCTTTAATGTAAATGGGGTCAAAACCGGGGTATTACATCACATAACTTCTCCTTTATCAAATGTTTAAAAAAATCATTTAAGTGGAATGTAGAAGTAGGAATGTGTTTCAAAGCATTAAAAAAAACCATGTGCACAACATCTATATTGGAAACACCTGATTTTTCCAAACCTTTTGTAATAGATTTTGATTCTTCAAGTTGTGGATTAGGAGCAATGCTAATGCAAGAAGAATACATGATAGTGTTTGAAAGTAGAAAACTCAATAAACAAGAAAAAATGAAGTCTACATATGATAAGGAAATGTTATCCATTATGCATGCCTTCGCAAAATGGTGACAATACCTCCTAGGAATAAAATTTATGATACATAAGATCACAATAGTCTTTAATATCTTCTTGAACAAAAAATATCATCGACAAAAACATAAATGGATAGAAAAAATTCCACTTTTGACATGGAAATAGTACATAAAAAATGGAAGGATAATATAGTAGCTAATGCACTTTCAAGGAAGGATGAAGAGATTACGTCATATTCAATTTCAGTCATGATACCTGAATGGTTGTATGAAATCCGAGGTGAGTATGCCAAGGACCTAGAGACATGTAATAATCAATAATCCTAAACAAGATTCCAAATTTATTATAATGCACTAAGGTATTTCTTTTAGAAAGGGGATGCATAATGTTAACACCTAAATTAATCATGAATAATGTAGGATTTTTCAAAACTTACTATGATGAAAGGAGGTATTTATTTTAGAAGTGGATGCATAATGTTAACACCTAAATTTTGTCCACCTACCATGTGTTTACGGAAAAACTCAATCAATGCGGACATAGATTGTTTCCCTATTCTAAATGGTTTAGATCTAGAACAAAATACAACATAATGAAAACATGTTCCTAGATTTATTAAATCACTTGAATGTAAAGAATCTATACCTCTTTCTGAAGGTTGTCCTCGTTTGGATTCAAGCTTTTTCAATCCTGCTGATGAAGAGATAACCTGCAAAATCTTCAAAGGAAACAAGAAATGAAGTAGAAACTACACTATAATATAAGAAATATAAGAAATTGACCAAGGAGATTCACTATAAGTGAAATTAAACATCATCTATGGAAAATGAGATAATAATTGTACTAAAAATAAGAAGGGACTAATTACAACCATGAATCCTTGGTGTTGTGCTTCTTCCTACTAGCCTTTTTTCCTCAAGATCTCAACCTTTGCCTCTCAATTCTAGAAATATTTCAACAACATATGGGTGATTTATTGGTCCTCCCTCAACCATGAGGGTGAGCTTGTATTTATAGGCCAAAATGGATGAAGGGAGTTGATGATTACTTGGATAAGGTTAAGGTATTGTCCATAGGGATTAGGGGTTCAACTTCCACCTATTATGATGGGTTGGGATAAGCCTCCATGAGGGGTTTCTTCTAGAAATCTCTCGATTCTTCTCTTTTTTTCCTTTTAACGAGCGTCGACGCACCTTGTACACAAGCAAGTGGCATCAGGAAGAGGTGACACTCTATAATACCCCCAAGATAGTATTATTTTATTTAATATTTGTGAAAATAATTTCGAAAACAATTATTTTCATAAGAGTTAATTAAAAACTTGAAAATACTCACAAGAGGCGTGAGTGACATTTTGCACAACAAACTATTATTTTATTTTAAATAAAAGGAAAAGACACTTGGAGAATTTAGTTCCATGTGGGGACACCACCATGGCACAAGAGAGCATGTGTAATCAAGCAAGAGATATCTTTACTAATCAAATCAAATCTAAAACTCAACAACCAGACACGATCCTAAATCATAGGGATTTATGGATTGATTGGAGATTTGATTTGGGATGTCATAAGACCTGGGAAAAAATATATATATATATATATAATGGTGCACCGAGATAGCACGGGATGTCGTGTTGTGCATGGATAAAATTTGCTAAGAGTGCATGTGTTGAGTGTTTCTCCTGTTTCATATGTCCATTATTTATCCTGTTACAGACTCTGAGAGAGAGTGTCGTGTGGAAGCTTACTTGTTGTAGCTTGTTATAGACTCTGAGAGAGAGTGCCACATGGAAGCTTACTTGTTGTAGCTTGTTACAGACTCTGAGAGAGAGTGTCTTGTGCAACTTTACTTGTTGTTCTAGTGTGCATGGTGGTGATCCATCTCGGGGTGGAGTTGGGATCAAAGTGGTTTTGCGGTCCTATCCTATGGTTGGGAGGAACTAATTCTCCAAGTAATTTTCTGGCATTGTCTTCAAGCAGGTGACTCTAACCTCCCTTATACTTGTTTTTGTTTTCTCTTATTGATGTAGAAATTTCTGGCGTATATTTTGGGGTTGTTACAATATGGTATCAGAGCCTAGGTTTGAACACTCGACCTTAAGGGCTCTTCACATGTGTTCAGACTCCATGACGCTTTTTTATGAGTCTGTTGTATATCATGATGAAGAATTACTGAGCTAGATTGTTTTAATTTTTTTTTATAATTACAATCGAATTGAAATCCCAAACTTTGTATATGATTCCTTATCTGCGACTTACACTTGTTTGACTGTGTTTTACCTCTGTGTGACTACGATTCACATCTGTATCTCTACATACCTGTTTGACTGCGATTTACACTTGTTTGACTTTGTTTTAGCTCTGTGTGACTGCGATTCACATATGTATCTATGCATACCTGTTTGAATGTGATTTACACTTGTTTGATTGTGTTTTACCTATGTGTGACTGTGATTCACATATGTATCTCTACATACATGTTTGACTTCGATTTACAATTGTTTGATTGTTTTTTACTTCTGTGTGACTACGATTCACATATGTATCTTTGCATACCTGTTTGACTACGATTTACACTTGTTTAACTGTGTTTTACACTAGTTTGATTGTGATTTACATCTGGAAGTATCTCTGTGAGCGTGTAAATAAGGAGGAAATTCCTGTGGAACATTCAGATTCTGAAGAATGAAATATAAGGAGTGTTGAATCATAATACATATGAATCAAAGAAATGAAGGAACATATTTGTTGGAAAAAGACAGTAATATGTGGATTAAATCTTGGCTATCGTGTGATGTAATTTTACAAATTGATTTTGTTTGAGATAGGAGAATGACCAGTGTCGTTAGGACCTAAAATATCTAGTTTACCATCGATGGACCAATGAATGCATGGATTGCATCTTAATTCTATTAATGATAGTATTTCATTGATTACTATTGTTTCACGAGACAATGTATTCCCAATGACATGGGGTACAAAGACCCGAGGTGCAAGACCTCTTTATGACACTAGCTGGGTATGAGGACATGAGGTCCAGCTTCACACAGTATATCTTGAATTTTCCCATTATAAGTCTCATTCCAAGGAAGTCCCAATAAAAGTATAATTCCTTGGACACTCCCGTAGGTTTATTTATTTCCTTCCCTAAGCAGGCTTATTCCCAGTCTACGTCTTCTTCCCAATCAGAATTAGCATGAAGTCGACTAGTCTAAGTATCATTCCAAGCCAGTAAAAGTATCAGTAGGCTTCTTCTCAGTCTCAATCTAAGTAAAAAGAAAGTAGCAGCACAAGGTCCAGTTAAAAGAGAATAAGCCCAGTCACATGCTTAGTAGGCTTATTTACTTTCCCTTTACGGGTAAGAGTGTCTGTAGGTCAGTTCATTCTCTGTTCCATTCTTTCTTTAGCAATATAAGGGAAGGATACGTGTTGGTAAATAACTAAGGGAATACCAATTTATTCTTATCCAACCCCGCCATATAATAAATTGAATTAGCTTAGCAGGCGGAGTGATTCTACTTACAGAGCATTTGAGGGTCATTCTACAAAATAAAACCCATGCGGTGCACCACTGTTGTATAAGGAATTAAATACCCTACTCTAGTTATTTTTTCCAATAGAGATTTTGTGCTCACTAACAAATACATCCTTAATATAAATATTACAAACTTCATTAGTCTTTTGCCAGATGCCTCTATGTCCATTCAAAATCCACAAAATATCCAACCCACACACAACCAACTACTTATTAATCTTTTCCTAGGCCATGGCATTCAAATTTAGACATGTTTATCTTAGGCTAGAGTATCCCATTTAAAGAGAGGGGATTTTATCCCACAACCAGTGGCACTTATTTATTCTATTTTATTTCTTGTAGCTCCCTGTGATTGCTGGCAGTTCTCTATCACTTTTGATTCTAAAAACTAAGCGCGAAGCCCTTATATTCTTTATCTGTCTCCACACCTTTTTCCACAACCGCTTCCTTCTACAAGGAAGAAAATACCCAGATCTAAATTGATTTGGATTCCAAAGGTGATTTCCTTGAACGAATGTCATATAAGATGCTTTCACGTTTGAAAGGAGTAACCCACGAACCTGTCTATAAGCAACGAAAAACTATTTGGTTGAGTTCTCTATCCCTCAGTGATCTCAACAAGTGAATCGATCTGCAGAGATCTGATCCCATACACAAAGATCTTTGAGGTAAATCATAGATCAAAGAAAATAAAAATCGCAAGGCAAGGGTCTCCTAAAAACCGATTCGTGAGCTTGTTAAAGACTATGATCTGGTGTAAGTAACTCTTGATTTTTTTTGTAATTATGATCTGTGATATAGAAATGAACCTTTTTGATTTGGCAAGCAAAACCCTCTCTATGAATTTATGATTTGATTCAGTATCTAATGCAACAAGTAACCTTCAACTGATCTATTGTTTATGCCATATTTCTTGTTTCCTTCAATCTAGTTTCTAGTAAGTTTTGGAAGTTAAGACACCCAACTTGAAATCTATCAACTTGCAGATTAAATATGATAAAATAGGGTTAAAATATCATCTAAATAAAAACTCAAGATTGATTTTATTATCAGATCGATCAACCACTGGAATCAATTTGAGATGTGCAGACAAACTGAAATGAGATTCCTTTCCCAGCTAAGACTGTTAAATGGAAACTGGCCATTAATTATGAACTAAATATTGTTGATTCCATCAATGCTAATATTTCTCTATTAACTAAAAGTTTAAAACACCATCGATACGAACTCTACGTTGTTAAAGAACTGAAACCTCCAGGAAAAAAAAACAAGCATGAAATCATCGATCTGGCATGGGGATTCTTGACATGCACTCTGATTAAAGGAGAATGCTTAAGTCCTGAGTTTTCTGGTATTAAATAAGTGTTTGTTGCTCACATGAGTGCATGCCATAGACCCATCATCTTCGTATGCGTCGAGACAAGTGGTGATCTCCGTCTTGACAGGCGATGTGGGTGTTGTTGGGAGCCATAATCCCATGTCGTTGATTGAGGACAAATCACCAGACATTTACCAGTACTCTTTTCTTTTATGCAGGCACAATGAAGTCATACAATTACCGATTGTAGGTGCAGTGAATTTGACCAGTTGTAAGGGATTACTATGAGATGATTCTTCTTATTATTTTTTCTTTAGAAATGATGGTAAGGGAGAGTTAACTGATTCTATCATTGGTGACTACTACCAGCAGAGGAAAATATCATATTGAAGTGATGACTTAGTGCTAACTCAAATGGTCATCGAAAGTGGGGTGGTAACCCTTCCCATTATTGTAAATTGTTAAATTTGTGAACCATTGATCTACATGCAAATGAGAGCAATTGAGAAGTAGAATTATGTAGTGGAATATCAAATACAATGTACACTGAACGAGACAAAATTGAGACAAATATGATAAGAATTGATTAGTTAATTACAACATTAATCTTCATTCATTTCAGCAGTAATACAATGGTGTTACAATAATAAGAATTTGAATAATGTGGATAGGATTCGAATCTACCAACTAAACCTGACTGACTATGCATATGAATATGCATCGACCAAGGTGTTGCATATAGAGATGGACGAAGATTACCCTGTCAACCCCGTCGATAGCCATATTGAAGAACAATCGGAAATCATGCAGAAATCAATGCGTGAGATGATCCTTAAAGGACACGATGTCTGGTGCACTAAATGCTCAACGGATGGTCATACAAAAGACTACTATCGTCAGGAGGAACGTCGACAAGATATTCGGTTCATACAATCAAAGTGCTTTTGCAATATATGTCAGGAGCATGATTTACGTGCAACAAAGGATTTCTCGGACAATATGAAAAATGAAAAATCTTGCTGGTGTGTGATATGTGAAGTCAAATGTCACTCAACAGCAGAATGTCAGTTAAACTTGAAAAACCGTCAGAATTATCAGGTAGTTTATCAAATGAATGTTGTTGCACAAAATAAAAACAACGATAATATTACAAGGAACAACAATGACCAGAATGATCAAAATAATCAAAGGTATGATGACCAAAGATATGAGCACTGGTACGACAATAATAGACATGGAGGATTTCAAGGTCAAGGTCGATACTTTGGGAATCAGGAGAACAAATCACGTCGACCTATCCAATGCTACACATGCTTAAATGAAGGACATCGACATGCTGATTGTTAATACAAGGACCTATCCGATCTTAAATTGTGTACAAGTTGTGTAGGCGATCACTCTTTGGAGGATTTCCCCACCATGCTTGAAAAAATTAATAATAATAATAATAACAATGTTAACATCTTGTCTGGTGTTAAAAAATGTGATGTTATTCGAACTAAGAACTTGCAAATCATTACTCGACAAGGCACAAAAACTGGCATGGATAACCCAAAAATAAGAAAAATAAAGAATAAGGAAGATTATCCTAACCCTGATATACAAAAACAATTGTATAATGATGCATCAAATACATTCCAAGAACTAGCTGCACATGAAGAAACTGATGATTCTCGATAGAAGAATACCAAAGAATTAATTAAATTGATAAATATTGATGACTCTATTGCAAAATTAATTGATTTAATGTACAATCTTAAAAATAATTCTAGTGAATATAAGTAGACTAAAAGTATATGTATCCTTAATAAAAAAGATAAAAATGATGCCGACCCATTAGTCAATCTTGAAATTGAAGGTTACCACATCCGACAAGTCATTCTCGACTTTGGATCACAGGTAGACATTATGACCAGGGACACATGGGAAAAACTTGGTAAACCCTGGCTTAATGAATCTGGCATATACTTAAAGTTATCATATCAAGGATTAATTAAACCCATTGGTGTCTGGAGGAATGTTGACACGACTATCAAAGGCATCACCACTAAATTCGACTTTGCAATAATCAATCCTAAGGAAGGACCCGGTTCCTTCTCAGCTTTGGTAAGTTGACCATGGGGTCGAAAAATGAAGGCATCAATTTCATTAGATAAAGAAAGAATAAAACTTAAAGGAAATGGGAAAAAATTGATTGTTTTGATTCATCCATATCAAGGAGAACCATGGACAAAACCTATAGACGAATAGGTCGACGTTCGACAATTATACCAAATACAAAATAATAAGGATTATGCTGAATTGAATGTATATGGAGAACTTCACTTAGGAAATCCAGATTCTATTGGGTATAATTCAGATGCATAATTATATGATTGAGAGATGGGAAATTACGAATTGCAATCAAGGGAATGTTGGACCATCCAATCCATTCCTAAAAAGCAAACTCGACAATGTTTTTCTGTGTCTATAATTCCTAAAATATTTGAACGAAAAATTAGAGAGTATCCATCCCTAGCACCAGTAAAACAGGAAACACCAAATCGACCATCACTTACGTATAAAGAACGTGAATCACCAATCCTTTATGTAGAATAAGTTTCTAAAAATATAGGTGAACAAGGCCAACTTGAAATATAGGGAATAGTCTCAAATGCATTTAAACTCATGCATGAACATGCAGTAAGTGGTAGTCAACCTCTATATGTGTTCCCCATACTCCAGTACAATAATAATGTCTCCCTATGCTAGACAATATGATCAACAGACTATATATGGAGAAGGGAGGATTATATAATCCTAACAATGGGAAAGGAAGATCTCTCTATTAATGAAGTAACTTGCAACAAGTACAATTATACCTCAGTCTGATACTAACTCCTTGAAACCATGCCTTGGGTTTCATTTCTCCTCTTTCTAGCAAAACTTCTCCAACATGACCTTAGGGTAAGTGTTCTCTCCTCTTCCTGATAGACTCTCTCATTTATTTATGCAAATATGAAGAGGGAAGTTTTGAGGCTAAAGAAGTTGGGGAAGGAAAGGAGGTTAGGAAATCGACCTCAACCACCTTTTAATTAATCTCTTTTTCATTTTGACTACTTTTGGAGGGACGCGCTAGTGGAACATGGTCAACCAGCGTGTAACACACTAGTTTCCTTCATACAATTCGTGTGTGCAACTTTTAGGGAAAACGTTAGTTGTACACTGTCAACTGGCGTGTTGGACACACTTTACTAGCTTTACATGTTTGTGTATTCCCTAAGAAAATGACAAAAAGAGACAAATGCTAGAGTAAATCGTAAGTGATTTGGACCATGATCACCTACAGAAAATTAGCTCTTCAATCCATTTGTCCTTTTGTGTGACAAAAATCTCAGTATCATCACTCGAACGAAGAAGTGGAAATTCGAGGGATAACAATACTTTGCTTCTCTGCATAGGTTTAAAACATACTATGAGAAGCCCCACTTCATCAAATTATCATAAGTCAGTATCTTATTCTCCAAGCACAACCAAGCGAAACATTTTATTTTGAGAGGATAGTACTCCTTCCATGATTTTATATGCCACCATGATGGGGATGGATCAATTGAAGATGTCGAAATGTCTTCATAAGATTCTTTAGCAGTAATATGCCCAAAATTATCCTTCCAAGCGCAACCCAAAGTATCATCTACCCTATTAAGTCTGATTCCCAAATAATTTAAACCTACAATGAAGTTAGACCATTCTAGATCCATATCATCGGGCAGACCCAAATCTTGGGCAACAAACCAGTATAAAATATCATTTTGTCCAAACTCATAATGAGCTAATATGGTGAGACCCAAACTGAATAAAAAAGAAACCAAGGAGCTTGAAAGCTTGTAGAAAGAGTCGCCCCCAACAAAGCAGTCTATACCTAGGACCACCTTTTCACCATTTCTTATATTCCAGGAAATCCATGACCCAAACCATTGAAAAGTTCTAGAAAAACCATGCCAGATGTTTGATACTTGAGTGATTGACTTATCACACTTTCTAATCCAAGATGCCACCAAAGACTTCTTGAGGTACTTAGATCTAAACACCTCACCCTACAACCGTATGTCGAACAAACCTCTCCAAAGACTTCTAATACAAAGAGCTTGATTAAACCATTGAAGGTTCTTAATACCCCAACCTCCCAAACCTTCAGGTGAACAAACATGTTCCCACTTAAAAAAATGAAATTCGCCTTTGTCCCCGTTCCCAGAGCGGAGAAAATTCGGCGTCTTTCTTCTGATGTAATGCAAGATAGACACAGAGATCCTAGGCATGGCCATCCAATAAACAAGGATGCTTTCTAAAAAATATTATACAAGGATTAACCCTCCTCCCAAGGATAACCATTTAAACCACCAACAGTTGATCGTCTTCTCCACCTTTTTAAGGATCCAATGCCAATCATTTGTATAGTAGCAGTTTGGCTTCAGGAAATAGCCCAAGTACTTCAAACGTTTGTCAATATCATCAACCTTCAAAGGAAAGAGGCAAAAAAAAATTCCTAGTTTGTCTTGAGCAACTTCACTAGCTAGGAAACAAGATTTTAAAATACTAACCTCCATCCTAGAGGTGCGAAAAAAAATATTTATGATGTCACTGTAACAAATCCCTTCCTCTTTAGAGTCATAACCAAACAAGAGAACATCATCTACAAACAATAAATTAATAATGGACTGGGACCCAAAAACTTTGATACCTTTGAGTTTATTGGATTGCCTGGCTTTAGAGATGAGTCTATTAAGCCCTCTATCACCAATAAAAAGATAAGAGGGGGGAGGGGGAAACCCTGCCTTAACCCTCTAGAGCTGCTGAAGAATTTGAAGAGAGAACCATTGATAAAACAACAAATTAAACAGAGCTAATACAAGCCATTATCCAATCTATGACATGCAAAGGAGAACTTGAATCTACAAAAAAATCAACCTCAATAAAACCCAACCCACTCGATAATATGCCTTAATTAAGTCCAATAGTTCAATAAAAAATATATTATCCAATTCTAATAATAACATTAAAAAATTTTAAAATTCAAAATATTTTTTTAATAATTATTAATATATCAAAAATTTACCATAATATAATATTATAATATTAAAAAAAATCTAAACGGATCCAAAATATTAAAAAATTAATCAAATTTTCACATTAATCATAACTCATCCAAAAATAATGAAGTTGCACAACTCTTGTACCCTCGATTGCGAAACATAATGAAGTTACACAACTCTTGTACCCACGATTGCGAAATGAAACAACCATTCAAAGAAGTGATTCAAAATATGACTGAAAATAATAAATAACTTTAAAAATGCTTGCTCATGCTTGAAACCAAATAAAAAATATTAGAAAAATAGTTGAAATTTATTATGAATGGAACTCACATCATGGATTGAATTGCACAAGCATTTGGACCCATTGGTTAACTAGTGCATTCAATTCCATTTCAATCCCAACATCGATTATACCTCTCTGTTACAAAATGTGGTGGCATGCTACAACTTTTGTCATTATTTGGAAATAATGGATTGCTATAAACTTGTATAAGAAGAAATTGGATGGGATGGTTTTCAATTTA
This sequence comes from Pseudotsuga menziesii, assembly GCA_001517045.1. Lineage (NCBI taxonomy): Eukaryota > Viridiplantae > Streptophyta > Pinopsida > Pinales > Pinaceae > Pseudotsuga > Pseudotsuga menziesii. The sequence continues at coordinate 598,715 of LPNX011161773.1, forward strand.
TTAGGAAGAATATGCAGGGACATGGGGCACATCTATTTTGGATTTATCTTATGTTTAATGTGTTTTTGGTTGCAAAAAGAATGACACATGGAAGCACATGGGTTATATTTGATTGAACTTCAAATATTGAATTATTAGGCCATAGGCATGAAAATATGAATTATAGATGGTGTAGAGTAGGTACAAAGTACATGTCATTCTTCTTGGTATCAAGTTCACAATGGGAGCTCAAAAGTGGTTATATCTAACACTTTGCATAGATTAAAGGAAGCTCACAAAAATAAGTGCAATTGGAGTTGTTGGGAAACATCCACATGGATTTAAAAGTTGTTGATGGCAATGTCTAATCAATGATAAAATGCAAATATATCTTTTTGTGCTATTATGGAATTAACCCTTAAAAATGGAGATATCAATGCCAAGCAATTTGTCATCTTGGAATTAACCCTTGAAAATGGAGATATCAATGCCAAGCAATTTGTCATCTTAGAGTGTGCCAAGCAATGTAGTCAATTTACTAGGAGTATGAATACCAAGCAACTTATCCAAATCGGTTTGTGTCCCTTACCACATCCAAATGGGCCCTTCCTTCTTGTGAATCATGTACTTCAGAAAATGTAAATGGATTTAAATTAGAGTGACCCAACTCATTCATCATGGTTGGGAAGTACCTTGTTTGACTCTTGGTCCATTTAAAATAGATAGTGACCTGACATCATGGTAGGGAAGTACCTTATTTTATTTTAGATTTTTGGTTATTTGTTGTTTGAAATAGATTTAAATGAGACAATGATCAAATTATGATATTTAGTTTGAAATGGGTTTAAATGAGATAGTGATCTAATTTTTTGTTGTTTTAAATGAATTCAACTGAGGTATTATTTAATTTTGGTGTGATTATAGATATTGACCTAATTTTTATGTGTGGTTTTCTATTAAGAAGAAGGTAAGTATGTGAAATTTGTATGGCAAATGATCGTGGTGGGTTTAATTATGATTACATGAGATGTAATTTGATGACAAATGATTCTAGCGAGTCTAACTATGGATAAATGAGAGATTTAAATTGATTGTTTTTAGTGAGTCTAACTATGGATAAATGATATGATTGCTTTTAGTATATGATAAGAATTTATAGAATATTTGAGATGTTTAAATTGGTTATTTTGAGCATATTATAAAGAACTTGATTGCTTTTAGTGTATGATAAGAATTTATAGAATATTTGAGATGTTTAAATTGGTTATTTTGAGTATATTATAAAGAACTTATAAAATACGTGTATATGTTAAATTTTAAATTAGATTTTTCATGATAATGATGATGATGGTGGTGGTGGTGATTAACGTTTACTGAGACCAATTTTGGTCTATTAGACCTTAAGAAGGATAATACTTGCTTTACTTCAAAATCATATTCCTGTACTCAAAAAGCTTTCCAATCTCACTATAGTTTTGGCAAGTTAGGAGGTTATAAAGGTTTGTATTGTAACAAATACTATGAAACTCGAATTTAATGTGGGTGTAAACAAGGCAGTCTAAGAGAAACTAATTTTCATATTTATTGGTGTATATATATTTTTTCTATTAAGTATGAAGAGGGATCAAATTTAAATACAAATTTCTTAGTGCTTTAAAAACATATAATACACATAACACACACACACACACACACACACACACACACACACACACACATATATATATATATATATATATATATATGTCATTTATACTTCCTTTTTGTTTTGTTTTTAAATATTTCTCTCCAAAATCTACTTGGAATAGCTGGAATCATAGATATAAGGTGCTGACATTGCATAATCAAGAATGAAAAAAGTTTTTGAAGGCATTGAATCTATTCCTACAATAAAAATAGGTTTCTTACGATAAAAAAAACTATAATATAGCAAAAGAATAAATCACTTAATTCTATTAATAATAACAAAAAAGTTAGACTCATATATATAATCTAACGCAATAACAACATTATGAATTGAAGTTAGATAGAATTGCCTTATAAAAAGAACCAAAATAGTATCGAATAGAATTGCCCAATATTCATTTTCTTCATAAAATTAATATCTTTTACTTTTTATAATATTATTTTATTTATAGGGGTGGCAGGTGCGGGTGGGATCCTAGTTGATCCCGGAGGACAAGTGGAACATAGATTCGCTTGGGGATTGGGCCCTAGAACCAACAACGAAGCAGAATGGATGGCTCTTCTCCAAGGTCTTCACCTTATTCGGAACAAAAATCTCCAGAAAGTTCTGGTCTTCGGCGACTCCAGGCATGTCATCTATAAGATGATTAATGGGTATCCTTCAGGAGATATCAAATGTCGTAGACTATATAAAAAGGCCCAACTTCTATTGTCCCAGCCCATCGATTTTTATCACATTCTTCGCCAGAATAACAAGGACGCAGATGCGATGGCAAATGTTGGAGCTAGTCTCCCTCAAGGCCATTTCAGACAAGATGAGGATCCTCCTTTCTACAAAGCCATTCCATGAAGAGAACTCTAAGAAACCTCCACCAAATCAAGAATAGACAAACTTATGAAATGAAGCTTCTTGATTTCAAGGATTATAATTGCATGGTTTTTGTTTTTTCACCCCTTGGCTCCCTTGGTCTCATCCTCTCCCTCTTTCTCCTTTCTATCCTCCCCTTTCCATCCCCCATTCAACCCTTCTACCGCCCCCTCTCCTCGCGTCACCCCCTTCCAGCTGGTCATCACCCTCTCCCTCCCCTTGGCGGTCACCTGCATTTAAGATCTCGTCTTGTCTTTCTCTATTTGGCGGCCGCGTGGATAGTCCAGCCCATCTCGACAGCAGAGTCTTTAACTCCCCTCAGGCTCACATTGAAGTGCCATTCCTCCTCGCACGAACGAGGTTCTTCTTACTCCGTCTCCATGTCGAACCTTAGCCTTATCCTGTCTCATGGTTATGCTGCGGGTTTGTACTCAGACTTTGCCATCCTTCTGCAAGAGGCAGACGGAACTGGAATAGGGAGTTTGCAGGATCCTCCTTGGCATAAGCGGCCTTCTACCGTGGAAGAAAATCTCGTTCAGTTTGCCCTCTGTCAAAGTTATTGCCCTTCAGATTATTGGGAAATTGACTCTCAGGCTGAGAACCGGAGTAACTCAGCCCTCCAGCAAGAAAATCTTCAAGAGTTAGCAGAGACAGTAGGCAGCCCCTTGCAATCGCAGCTGTCTCGCTTGGATATTTCGTCTGAACCAGGCATTATGGCACATTTGGGTAACAACCTTGGATTGCAGGATATCATGAAAAACATGCGAAGGGTATACGAGCTGACAGCTATAGGGGTTAAGGAGAGCAGAGAAACAGCCAAGGAAATAAAGGAAATGAGCGATACTGTTAGCAGGACATCTCAGGAAGTCAGCAACAATGGAGCCCGCACAGACGACTTGGAAAGCAATCTGCTAGAACTTCTGGGCAGAGTTGAACGCATTGAAGAAGACATCCAAAAGCTCGTTTCAATGAACCAGGAGAGCAGGGTCAATGGCGTCAACGACCCAGCACCCCAGCCTATGGAAGAAGAATCTGTTCAGCAGCCCCGCCCTCAGAGAGGCAAATGAATTTTAATGTTTTATGTTCAGTTTAGTGAGGGGTTTATGTTTCAATTTTGTATGAATCATGTTTTTCTGCACTCTGCTATGTAGACAGTTTGTAAGGGTCTTCACTACCCGGTTAGTATGCAGCTCTGAAACAATCTTTTGCTCTTTGTTTTGGGAGATAGATCTTGTTTGGCTTGTTGTTTTTATGCCGTGTCGGCTTTATATCTTCCTTCGAAAATGTAATGAATGGTTGTGCACAGCCTGATAATACAACCCCTTTTCTGTTTCTGTTAAAAAAAATATTATTTTATTTATTATAAAATTTTGGCTCAATATTATTTATTTAATTATTATTATTTAATTTCAACAAGTCATAATCTCTCCATAATAAGTTATAAAATAT
>LPNX011161773.1:608515-710845 GCA_001517045.1 Pseudotsuga menziesii
GCTTATGTAATCGATCTCATAAGGTGTTTTTCAAGGTCTTCACTGAAAAATTAACTGTTATGTTCTTTAAATCCTAGAATAACAGAGGGAATACCCTTAATACTAGAATTTTAGTAGTTTGTAAAAACTAAGGTGGAAATAATGTAGAAATACTCTAAAGATTATACCAAGAGGAAAGAAGAACATTATTTAAGCTAAGAAAATACTTTACAGAAATGACTAAATCAATAGATTTAAGCTTTAACTTGAGTAAACAGAAATGTAGTTTTTTTAACAGCTTCCAGATATACAGTTCATAACATATCCAATCATTCTAATTAAAGTTACTGAGCATATTCCAAAAAAAAGTACAGATTTAGAATTAAATAACAGTTGAACCTGGTTAATATGCAAAAGGGGACAACACCCAAAGGAGACTGTTCCACCCAACCTTTTCCTGAAGCAGCCAAAGTTACTTGCTTAGGACCCCCGAGCCTATTCACTGAACTACTAGGACAAAGATCTCTAAATATAGCCCACACAGGAAACTTGCTGCAACTTAGCACTCAATAGCAGACTTAACTCAGCAATTCCACTTTAGCTATCCCCTCATCAAATTCTTTGTGTGCGTGACTTTTTAGTTTTCAACAATCACAAGGTACATTCACTTGAATTAGAATGAGTAGTGAGCCTCCTGCTCAATTTGATGGTATATATAAGATTGCCTAGGTCTTTGGGTCAGTTTTGGACTTAAATGAGCCGCCAGCTCAGTTCCCCCCTCTCAGGGAACATGACCACAATTTTAGGGATTATACTTCCTGCAACATCTAGAAAGTGAAATGTTAGTGCTGCCACTTGTCAACCAGTCTTCTACAGCCGCTTATTCCTCCTAGTGGGTTAGTGAACACTCATTTAACAGTCTCCCTTGGATAGGTGTCTCTTCTTTTTAATTAATAAAATAAATAATTCTTCAATTACAGTCATCCTTGACCAACTTGGTCATAAAACTTTATAATAAATTTAACACAATATTTTTTTCTGAAATAAATAATAAATATTTATTTTTCAGTTATGAGTATGTTACATTTTTGTATCTCGTGCCTTTGTGTGGGCAGTAAGGACTGCTCTTGATTCAAGTCACGGTATGGTTCTCGTTTGGAACGAATGAACTCTGCTGGAGAATTGATGCAGTATCATAGTCTCATAAAGATGAAGTCATTTGTGACTTCATCAAAATCAATTGAGTTCTACAGAGACTCGCACATGCAATTTGCTTTATTTTATGTAAAATTTGAATAAAGTGGATAAGGATATTCGATTCTTCCACATGTAATAGAATGAATTTGGTTGAATTAGTTGAGAGAAATTAGCAGTCTGTTAGTGAGTCATATGGGTTAGTAGAGTCAAATAAAGACTTTGTTCCTTCTTTGAAGGATCTGGAAAATAGAATAGAAGTTGTATTTAATGCAGATTAAGTATTGTGTTTGGTAGCTTTGGGTTAGCTCATAGAGCCTACGGGAAGCTCGAGGAGCTTGAGTATCTCACAAAGTTTTGATTGCAGTTAACAAGTTGGACATTAGATTAAAAAGGGAAAGCTCATAATTGGATTTTTGGAGCATACATAGAGACTGAATATCTATGTTTGAATTGATATATTTGTTGCATTCTAGCTCGAAGAGGTTTCTTTGTGAATATAAATAAGGTTTTTGTATTTATTGAATTTACAATGTTGAATTATTTATACACAGAGAATTCACAGTTTGTATATGTTTGCGCATAAAGGAATTTAGATTGAGTTTTTAAAGCAAATTGATGGATTGGGCATCTGTTTGATCGAATCTCCATTTTTGCAACAACTCTGTATATACTTGTATGGGAAAGTACAATTTTTAGTTAAACTGCTCATAGACTAATGATGTTAGTCTGACATGGAGAAATTCTTTATTAAGAATTTCATTATTGAAATTTCCTGTGGAGATAGCATGGACAATCGTATCCCATCAAGAAATTGCAGGAAATTTCTTATTTAAACGTGTAGATGCTATGTGAATGGTTATCACATAGTCATTCGATGGTCACTGAGTGTTTAAAGGAAATATCGACGGTGTTGGAACATTTAGTTAAGCACTGGAAGGCGCAAACGGCCGTGAAAAAGCAATAAACTCATCAATATTGGAGACTTGGATATCGCAGTGAGAAGCTGAAGGATACAAGTGCCTTTGTGTATTGCGATGGAGCTATGTTGATAAGCCTTGGGTCACAATGTTTGATTATGTGTGAAAAGGCGAGATTAAGGTGAGCACTTTTATTTAATTGTGATGAGGGCTTAAGAACATAGGCAATGGTTTTATGGGGTGCGTCTACAGTCCAATGTTCAAAGAGTTAAGCGTCGAGGAGCTTTGGGTTAAAGCACTGATGCATTTAGTGCTAATATGCATAATGGCATTTTAATAAATATTTGCATAGAATGTAATATGTAGAGATGTGTATTTACTTACATACACTTGAAAATATCCTCACATGAAGGCCTTGGAAGGAGATATGCCATCATTTTTGGTATCATAGTAGAAAAGGGATTCTGCATGAAGGTATGAGAATGTGCTCACAATAGTTCTTGTTTCTGAAAGATTGTGAATTGCTAGTTTATGAGGTTGGAGTATTTTTCCTGTGCGAAAGGCAAGGTTATTTTTACTCATATATTACTAACAGATTCAAAGAAATTCATTAGTGAGAGGAAGATTGGATCTAGTAGTGAATTGTTGTGCCAAGAGATGGAGGTCAGAGTTGGAAGAGGTCGGGGTAGGCGAGGAAGACCTGTTGCCAATGCAGAATTGAGAGAGGAGATAAGAACTCTGAGAGCAAGGCTGGAAGCCTTAGAAATTGTCAGACATCATGAGCACCCTGGAGACACAAGTGATGAAGAGATATTTGAAGCGGAGGAGGAGACAATTGCTGAAATTCCTGAGGTAAGAATATTGAGGTCTATTTTTGGTGCAGGTTCTAGTTCAAGAGCTGATGTGTCATTCTATGGTAAAAGCTTGGATCTAGAGGATTTAGTTGATTGGATCAATGCTATGAACAAACACTTTGACTATGTTGAAGTGAAGGAGGACATGCAAGTTAGATTTGATGTCACAAGTTTAAGAGGACATGCATCCTTGTGGTGGGATGGTGTGCAAGAGGAGAAGATCTTGAAAAACAAATCCAGGATCAATAGTTGGAGCAGAATGACAGCTAAATTGAGAGGTAAATTTCTTCCTAAGGACTATAAGTTGATTTTGTTTAGGAAAATGCAAAATCTTAAGCAAAAGTCAATGACAGTTAGGGAGTATACTGAGGAATTTTATAAGGTAAATATCAAATCTGGACATGTGGAAGACACACCTAAGAGGGTAGCTAGGTATGTTAATGGTATATGATTTGATATACAAGATTAATTGATTTTGTGGTCATTGAGATATGTCGAGGAAGCATATCAGATTGCTTTGAAGGCTGAGGAGAAGCTAGTGAGAAAGCAGAGTCAGAAAGAAAAGGTGAGAGACTCTGGAGGAAGGGAACAACAACAAAAAGGTGAAGCTAGCAATTCAAACCAGCAAGAACATCCCGACAAAACTAATGATAATAGAAGTGGAAGAAATGCTTCAAGAGGAAGAGGCATAGGAAGAGGTGGACAAGTGAGATGTTACACATGTGGGAAGCTTGGCCATATGTCACAGGATTGTCCTAAGAATGTTGCAAGACAGAGAGGAGCACAAGTAGTGCAAGTTGAACCTGAAGCTCCAAAAGAATTAGAGGTGACTAAGAATTACCCTGAAGAAGGTGAAGCCTTGTTGTTGAGGAAGGTAATTGATGAGTCAGTTCAAAGAAGGAGCCTATTCAAAACAATTTGCAAGGCCAAATGTAAGTGCTGCAAATTGATAATTGATAGTGGTCGTACTGATAATCTGGTGTCTACAAAAATGGTGGACAAGCTGAATTTAAAGAGGATAGTACATCGAAAACCATAAACGGTTGCATGGCTACAAAATGGTCATCAAGTTCTTGTGAGTGAACAATGACAAGTTTTAGATTGGGAATTATCGGGATGAGGTAAGATGTGACATTATAGAGATGGATACTTGTCATGTTTTATTAGGAAGGCCTTGGCAGTTTGACAGAGAAGCAGTCCATGAGGGCAAGAGGAATGTCTATTCCTTTGAGATGAATGGAAAGAAGCATAGTCTTCATCCATTCAAAGGTAAGCAAGAAAAGGTTAGTAATCAATTGTTGATGATGACTGACAAGAGGATTGTGAATGATTGGAAAGTTGAAGCATAGGTAAGAGTAATCTCACAAGTGAAAGATTATGAAATTGAAATGACTAACATAGTGTACAGTGATCAGTTGAAGGACAGAAGTGGACAGAACAAACCAACAAGAGATGTCAAATGCAAGCATGGCATTCATGGAGGAAGCACAGTGTGAAGTCAGAAAGGATGATGGGAGGTACATGGTTAGTGAAATCACTAAGTGTAGTGAAGTAACATATGCAAGAAAAAGGAAGGAAGACCAAAGAGTTCATGCACAAAATTCTTGGATGGTAGACATATTCATGCTAATGTATTTTCTGTTTGCTTATGTAACATGGAATATGATTTATTTATTTGCAGAAGAAGGAGAAGCTGTTGAAAAAAAATTTGTAGGTCAGAGGAAAAAAGAGCTTAAATCTTCTATGGAGTTCGAACATATGCTGGAGAAACCGAAGGACCTATTGCAAACTAAGTGCTGGAAAACATGGCTGAAGGGACTGTTTAAAATGAGAACACTACCCAAATTTGCACTTTGGGTATCTGCTGCAATCCTACATAAAAACAACAGGGAGGGAGCTCATGGATAGGATCCCATGAAAAGTTTCAAGCTTGGGAGTCTAATGCAAGAGCATAGGCTCATAAAGATGAAGTCATCCATGACTTCATCAAAATCAATTGAGTTCTAAAGAGACTTAGAGTCTCACACATGTAATTTTCTTTATTTTATGTAAAAGTTGAATAAAGAGGACAAGGATGTTCAATTCTTCCACATGCAATAGTTAGAGTGAATTTGGTTGAATTAGTTTAAAGAAATTAGCAGTATGTTAGTGAGTCATAGGGGTTAGTAGAGTCGAATAAGGACTTTGTTCCTTCTTTGAAGGATCTTGAAAACAGAATAGGAGTTGTATTTAATGCAGATTAAGTATTGTGTTAGGTAGCTTTGGGTTAGCTCACAGAGCCTAAGGGAAGCTCGAGGAGCTTGAGTAGCTCACAGAGTTTTGATTGCATTTAACAGGTTGGGCGTTAGGTCAAAAAGGTAAAGTTCAGAATTGGATTCTTGGAGCATACACAGAGAATGAATATCTCTGTTTGAATTGATCTATCTGTTGTGTTCTAGCTCGAAGAGGTTTCTTTGTGAATATAAATAAGGTTTCTACATTTATTGAATTTATAGTGTTGAATTATTTATACACGTAGAATTCACAATTTATATATGTTTGCACATAGAGGAATTTAATTGAGTTTTTAAAGAAATTGATGGATTGGGCATCTGTTTGATCAAATCTCCATTTTTGCAAGAACTTTGTATATACTTGTATGGGAAAATACAATGTTTAGTTAAACTACTCATAGACTAACGATTTAGTCTGACATGGAGAAATTCTTTATTAATAATTTCATTTTTGAAATTTCCTGTGGATATAGTATGGATGATCGTATCCCATCAAGAAATTGCAGGAAATTCCTTGTTTAAACGAGCATATGCTAAGTGAATGGTTATGACACAGTCAATCGACGGTCACTGAGTGTTTAAAGGCAAGATCGACGGTGCTGGAAGGTTTGGTTAAGCACTGGAGGGCACAGACGACTGTGATCAAGCAATAGACTGATCAACGGTAGAGACTTGGATATCGCAGTCAAAAGGTGAAGGATACAAGCGCCTTTGTGTATTGCGATGGAGCCATGTTGATAAGCCTTGGGTCACAGTGTTTGATTATGTGCGAAAAGGCGAGATTAAGGTGAGAACTTTTATTAAAGTGTGATGAGGGCTTAAGAACATGGGAAATGGTTTTATGGGGTGCATCTACAGTCCAATGTTCAAAGAGTTAAGCGTTGAGGAGCTTTGGGTTAAAGCACTGATGCATTTAGTGCTAATAGGCATAATGACATTTTAACAAATATTTGCATAAAATGTAATATGCAGAGATGTGTATTTCTTTACATACACTTGAAAAGATCGAAACATGAAGGTCTTAGAAGGAGATAGGTCATCATGAATTTCAATCTTTGGACTGAGAATGTAAACTATCTATTGTATCTGCCTTGCTTTTACATTTGGAGTATCTGGAATGTTTAGAACAGGTTCATTTTTTATGATATTGTCCCTAGAGTGGATATTGTATGTTGCAGAAACTTGGAGCTGGTACATTTCTATCCAGTTAGCAAAAAAAAACAGGTCTCCAGGGTTATTGGACCACCACTAGTGGTTACTTTCCCATCAGGCTTTTTAGTGGAGCTGGTTTTAGACTACATATAAGTTCCACTAATTTCTTCTATGCATAGTTGGGATGTGGTGTCAGTACAAACACAAGGGTTGAGTTGTTGGCCCTTTGGGCCCTACTGGTGTTTGCAGCAACCTTGGGCCTTCCTTCTCTCTTTGTCTGCAGAGATTCACAAGTGATCATTAATTGGGAAAACTCTTTGGCTTGTCTTGATGTTGTGGGCTTGGATCACTAGTGTGATCGCATTGCTGAGGTAAAAACCTCCTTCATCTCCATAAACTTCAAACATGTTTACAGGGACCACAATCAGAGTGTTGATAGCTTATCCAAGGAAGCTCTTTCACTTGCGATGGGGAAACTTATATATGAAGAATTTTTGGATGGTAAATCCATTGGAAGGAAAAATATCATGTTCTTTTAAGGGACGTGAGACATCATGGATGATGATATTTCTATTACTCATTTCGAGTTTGTTATGCCTTCTCTACGCTTTGGAGAGATATTTTTTGGCATATATTTGTATTAGTCTGGAGACCTTTCACCCTCAAGTGTTTCCTTGGATAAGCTTCCAGGACTATGATTGTATTCCCTTGGAATGTGTTGTAGTTTTTGGATGAGAGTGTGAGGTATTGTTGAAGCTCTGCTTGTGGTTAGGCTCTTTCGTCATGGTCTAAGATATCAATGTTATTAGTTTTTTATGATTAGATGTATATGATATGATGTATCATTTGCAGTGTATTAGGTACCTTTGATTCATAATTGAATATCAAGGAACCGTTATTTTTCTACAGAAAAAAAGGGCCATTTTAAATAGTGTTTTGTTTACTAAAATAATAAAGACCTTTAAAAATGGTTGCCGTACCTGAAATCCACTGAAAAAAATATCAAGAAAAAAAAAGAGTGAAGTTTATTAAGAATGGAACTCACATCATACATTGAATTGCAAAGCGTGTGGACCCATTGGTTAATTAATGCATTCAATTCAATTACAACTTCAAGCCTGAAGAAGTCATGTAAAAATTAAATGATTTTGCTTGTTTGAAAGTTTTTAGCCAAAATGTGGTGATTTTATTTTAACAAATTTGAAATTTGTGTTAGTCAAATTATTATTTTTAAATGTTCAGAAAGATTCATAATTCTCAAAAACCTAAAGAAAACTAGATTATGCAAGTTTAACACTATTATGTGGAATTTAAAAAATGTATTCCCAAATTTCATCCTATCATAAAAATAAATACTCTCCAAACAAAAATGTTGGAACTTTTAAACTATTGATTCCAATTGAAATAGGCTATGTTTCACACTACAACTTATTGGAACTTTTAAGCTATTGATTCCATTTGAAATAGGCCATGTTTCACAGTGACAACTTTTGCCATTATTTGATCATAATAGCAATGTGGATTGCACTTGAAAATTCAGAACTCTAAACCAACATGAAAAGAAATTAGATGTAATTATAGTCAATTTATTATGAAAATTGTGCTATATTTTAGTGGACTTTATACAATGAATTTGGCATGAGGCACAACCGCATGGAAAGACAAGGGTTATATTTGATTGGACTTTATATATTGAATTTGCATGAAAATAGTACTTATGTATGGTGTAGATTAGGTACGATTACATTCCATTCTTCCTTCCATGGGGATGTCAAAATTGGTTATACCCATTACCCACCACTATGCAGAGATAAGTGGGAATTGTTTGGAAACTTGTGCCCTAAACATCTCACATGGATTTCTGGGTTGTGGAAAGCAATGTCTAATCAATCATAAAGTGAAAATAGAGATATGAATGACAAGTCATCATCGTTGTGTCCCTTGCCACACCCACATGGACCCCTGTACTCAATTTGAGTAGGCAAAACTAGCAGTATGAATGCCGATGCTAGGGAACTTGTCATTAAAGATGAGGGTTGTGGGGTAGTGTCCCTTACCACATCCAAATGGGCCATTCCTCGTTGAATAATGTACTTTGGCAAATTTGAAAATGAATTTATTTTAAACCTAATTCATCATGGTAGGGAAGTACCTTGTTTGTTGTAAATGGATTTAAATGAGACCATGATCCAATTTTGACATGCGATTGTATGAGTTAAATTAGATAATGACCCAATTTTTATTTGTCTTTTTTTTATTAAATAGGAAGGGAATGGGAAATTTTATGCTAAATGATTGTATTAGATGTAATTATGGATATTTGAAGTGTTTAAATTCATTGTTTTGAGTACATTAGATGTACTTATGGATATTTGAGGTGTTTAAGTGGATTGTTTTGAGTATATTGGAGATAATATATATAAAATATATGTTTATGTTAATTTTTAAATTAGAGTTTTGATATTTTGATTATTGTAGATTTATTTGAACTTCAAATCTTTTAAAATATTAAGAGTTAAAAAAAAATCGATATAAATTTTGCAGTGTCTAAAAGAAATTTAAATAATATGAATTTTTCAATGATGCTCTTTATATATGTGCATGATGTTAGACAAAAACTAATCTTCTTCCAATAATGACGTGATGTAGTTTTTATAGTATTATTTTTATCTATACATGAATTAACCAATCAACATTATTTAATTATAGTCTTGTTGTGAGTTTCCTAGATTAGGATGATGTTGCTACTACATTAGTGCCATCTCTCTCATGCATGAGTTTAGGAGCTCCAGAGACCAATCCCTAGATTTTAGGAGCCCACTCTGAGTTATGGGAGTTCCACCTTCAGTTCACCCTCACAAGAGTGGAGTCTAATGTGTCTCATTTCCTTGATTTTAGGATAAAAGACCCCATGTACACCTACCAAGGGTTTAAATGATGTCTTTCAATGGTAATTTTTCCTATGATAGTCAATTCACACTCAGGGATTTGAATCACTCTTATGTAATTTGAATTTCCTCTATTGTACTATATTGTGTTTCTACATAGATTAATGATTATTGTCATCAGCTTATGCAGTCAAATTTGTGTTTTTTCTCTTATTAATTTCACACTGTTTTTAACAGTGCAATTAAACATCCTTCATATTTTTTCTTTGTACAGTATTATTAGGGTGATGATCTCCCATGATTGATAATTTTACAATTTTTTTAATTTTATATATTTAATAAAAAGATATTCTAATCACATAATATTAAACCATAAAATATATCTTATTTTTTCAATACAATCATTTTTTATAATATATATTATTCTTAAATAAACAAGAGTTGCATGAGACAATGTTTGTGATAGAGCATGAAAATAGAACACCAGGGTTGAGATTGTTGCTTTCTTGTTGCCAATAGAAAACAAGCCGATGAAAGCTTATTGTGAAAGTTTGCAGGATTCAAACCTAGGGGAGAGTTGAGTTTGTTTTGGCATGAAAATTGAACTACTTAAGTTTTATCTGAGCTTTTGAAGGATTTTGCATTCAATGGACAAAGGAGGTATCCAAATGTTGTTTCTTTTGTTGATGTGCAAAGAGAGACGAAGATAGGGTGGATGGAATTTCTTATGGGGCAACAAGTTGATAGCAATAACAAATCTCAAAGGGTGAGTGACTAGTGGATGAATGGAAAATGTGGTTGTAGTTGTATTGGATGACATGGAGATAGTTATCCTAGTGTTTATTGTGATTGTAATGAGTATAGAGGTAACTAACAAATGTGTGGTTGACAAGTTTGGTTTGGCCATCAATTTGAGGATGGAAGATGATAGAGTGGTAAATTTGACAACCCAACAATTTCTTGAGAATTTTCCAAAAATGGTTAAGAAAATGGGAGTTGAAGGGAATCCAAATTGTGTCTACACATGTTGAAAAAACAAATCAACAACTTTAGAAGCATCCACTATTTTGGTGCAAGAAATAAAAAATAGTCATCTTGGAGAAACAAAAACATTGATAAAGATGTAATCATTTTTATGGAAGGAAGTGGGAATCCCATTGACAAAATCCATAGACATGGACACCCCACAAGTGGAATGGAAGGGGCAGTGATTGGTAGAAACACAATGTTTAGTTTTCTAGTTTGGACTATCAACACAAAACACAATGGTGGATAGAATCATCCACATGTTTTTTCACAAAAAGAAAGTAGAAGCAATGTTACAAGGGTTGGAGGGTAACTTTGAAGGTGTTGAAATGAACAATGTATGAGTGTGTCTCTTTAAGGATTAGGAGGTGCAAAAGGTTGTGAGGAACATAGAGTTGGTTGAACTTGTATTTCCATGAATCCTAGAGAATGTAATCTAATAAAGGGGTTTGATTGATTGATGGTGGTGAGGATAATATTGAAAAATGGATCGTAGATATAAAGATATTTCCAATCTTCATAGGTAATGCACTGAATATCGAGAATATTCAAGGCATGTGCTCAAGGGTGGAAAAGCATGTTAACCATCTTGATTTTGTTTCCCTTCTTATACTTGGTCACCAAATTGAACTAATGTATGTAAGATGCCCATTTAATATGGAGTCTTTTTTTTTGCTGCAATGCCCTTTGACTTGTTGGGCCAGCCTTTGGTCTAAGAAACCACAACCCAGGGGCATCTAAGCCTTCAAAATCACTCGGGGATCGCACCCGGCCTAGGCTGCACCAACCCTTAGCATGATTGGGTTTAGATGTCGCCTCCCAGGAGCATCGGGTTTTGATCTTGGGCCGCCTTGTAGAACAAAATCCGCCTTGACCGTTTGCTCTACCGAAACTTGACTAAATGTTAGGAGGACATGGAGGTGGGCTTTGATCCACTTATGTGCTCACGAATCACGAAATCATTTAATACAATCTCTCTGGGTGGAACCACACATTCAGTCACTACCTCAAGGTGCCTCCATAGCTCCAAGTTAAATCCTCATTGGAATTGAACCTTGCCCATTGGTGAAAAACTTCTCACTCTTCACCAATGGATCCAACCCCTTTGAGCAATTTTTGCAATTTATTTAGATTGAGAATTGATAAAAAAAATAAAGAGATAGTTATCAATGTGAAAGTTAGTCTCCTTACCACGAATATAAGGGTGCCATTTATTAAGGGAATAAACCAAATCGTATGTTGCAAATCGTTAAGAGTATAGGGTACATAACACCAAACCCAATTGAGACTCACCTCACGTGGCTATTTCACTCATGATCCATACTACCTTTGTCTCTGAAAGTATATTTCTTAGGTACTACATTTTCTCTTAGCAAACAACCCTTTGGATTTTCCTCACTTCATGCAGCCGCTTGTTTCCTCTCTTCTGTCATAATTTGAATATGCTATCCTCTTAATCTTACACCTCTTTTATCTTCTCTTCTCACAAACCATCTTCTTTCTCTGACATCTGATTATTATTTATCTTGTGCATCTTCCTTTGCTTTATCTTATGTATTCTTTTGCTATAATCTTCTCCTCTAAACATGTAGGCAGCTCAGATATTCCAATGACCTCTTATCCCAGAGATGAAGCTAGCTTTTCAATATAAATATAGGCAAAATAAAATGGTCAAAAAACAATAAAAACAACAACAGAGTTTCCAAAAATAATACTACAATTCTACCCTATCTTCAGAGTTCTAGTGTTTTACCCTATTGTTTATTATGTGCATTGTATAAATGCTTACATACAATAACAACAGAGTAAATAGCAACAGAATTGGCAGAGCTTGTAACTCAAGAATGAACCATTTGTCTGATTGCATACAACAGTACTGAATTCCTCCAAAATATAACAGAGAATGACACAGAGCCCCATCAAAGTTTTCATTTAAAATTTGAAAGTTAGGAGCCTGAAACTTATCTTGGAAGAAGAAAACCATTCAAAATTTGAAAGTCAGGAGTCTGAAACTTATCTTGAAAAGCTTCAATATTCAAATTTCCACTGCCTTAACTTTCGACCTGCCTTGGACACTTTAAACAAGAAAAGAGTTAAGAGCATTAAAAATGGCTGCTCCCGCCTAAAACCCAATGACCTGTTAGAAATAAAACAGTGAAATTTAATATTAATGGAACCCATTTACTGCACTGGTTTGGGTTGTACTCACTGGTTATTAATGCACACATTGATTGATTGTTAATGGGCAGTGGCACCTTTTCAGATAGTGTCAAGAACGTCCAGGGTGATGGAGTTACAACTACAAGTACTTCTGTGTATTGTTCTTGAATTGTGATCAAGGCCCTGTCATGTGTTTGCTGCGGTGAACGTGCAAGTCTTTATGAAACACATGGATAGTAGAGAGTCTAGAGACCATCGAAGCATAGAAGCTAATATTATAGTGAATTTCTATGGAAATGGAAATTCTATTGGAAGAGAAAGGTTGTAAGCTTAGATTATTTAATATACAGGGTAATAATAATTGTGAACTTATGTTTTTTAAGGGGTGTTTAAAAACAAATATTGATTATTGTATTTAGAGTAGTAAGTGTTTACAACTCATTATGGGGGAGATGTAAGGATGTCATGTTATGTACCAAAAATTAAAAAGTAATTCTCAGAGATGCCATGTTCATTGTCATGTACCAAAAATAAAAAGCAGAGATGTCATATTCTGTACCAAAAATAAAAAGTAATTCCCAGAGGTGTCATGTTACTTACCAAAAATAAAGAAGTAATTCCTAGAATGTGGGGGAGATGTGTAAAGTTACTTAAAAGTGTCACACTATGTACCAAAAATAAAAATAAAAAAAATTATCAGTATCTGGGGATTTGATGAGTTGGCATGAATTTTTCTAATTTCACCAAAAGGAATGTTGTCGCCTAAAGTAATGCAAAGCAAAGTTACATTACCAAAAATAAAAAGTAACTACCTTAAATTGCTTTAGGTGACATCTCCCCGTATTAGACTGTAAAGCACCTAGTTCCTCTTATTGCAGTATCATAATATAATACTCAAATTGATTCCTTAATTCAAAGTATGATGAAGTAATTTAGTGATATTATACTTACAAAATAAATTCTATTTATTTATGTAACCAGGATATTAATGAGAAAGCTGCAACCAATCCTGAGGTAAAAGGAAGGATATGTTTGTAGATTGTATGTAGGTATAATTTGAGTGGATTTCCCCCTAAAATTATGGGTGTTTTTTCTACTGAGTTATAAATTCAAATCTAGAGCTGATGGGATATATGTATATTTTAGTAGATTTTAACAATGAAATTTGTATAAGGGTATGAGATATGCACATTTTATAGATTTTAGTAGTGAAATTTTTATAAGGAGAGGTTTTTTCTGTTCCATAGACAAGTCTAAAATGTAAGATGAAATTTAACAATGTATAATTTTATTTGAATAAAGAATTTAAAAAAAAAAAAAAACATATTCAATCCATAATAAATTCAAATCTAGAAGAAATAAGATATATACATCTTAATACATTTTAGTAGTATACTCTTTATGAAAAGATATTCCTTATCCCACAAACATAACATAAGAAAATGAAATTTAACGATCTATTTAATTTTTTAAATAATGAGACAACATAAAAGGACATGTTCAGTGCACATGATGATGGTGATGTTGGATATGTTTTGATCATACACACAGCATGGACTCCTGCTGCTGTACTAGGCTTTGGGTCAAAGAATCAGAAACCCACTTAGATATGGCAAGAGCTATCCATTGAGCTGCAGAGCATTTAATGGGGCTGCAGCAGGCCTGTAGACCGTTGGATCTCGAGCTGCAATTTAACGATCTATTTAATTTTTTAAATAATGAGACAACATAAAAGGACATGTTCAGTGCACATGATGATGGTGAAGTTGGATATGTTTTGATCATACACACAGCATGGACTCCTGCTGCTGTACTAGGCTTTGGGTCAAAGAATCAGAAACCCACTTAGATATGGCAAGAGCTATCCATTGAGCTGCAGAGCATTTAATGGGGCTGCAGCAGGCCTGTAGACCGTTGGATCTCGAGCTGCAATTTAACGATCTATTTAATTTTTTAAATAATGAGACAACATAAAAGGACATGTTCAGTGCACATGATGATGGTGAAGTTGGATATGTTTTGATCATACACACAGCATGGACTCCTGCTGCTGTACTAGGCTTTGGGTCAAAGAATCAGAAACCCACTTAGATATGGCAAGAGCTATCCATTGAGCTGCAGAGCATTTAATGGGGCTGCAGCAGGCCTGCAGACCACTGGATCTCGAGCTGCTCGAGATCCAACGGTCTACAGACCTGCTCTGCAGCTCAATCTCTGTTAGCTAGCGTATGCCTGTTAGAGCTCTGTGCTGCACCTAACAGTCAGGATCTCTTCTTCCCCCACTTTGTCTAGTCAATCTAATAGTATGAATTACAGGGCCACATGCTCACTGAAAGTTGCAGATTGCCCACTAAATGTGGCTAGTAACTAACTTTGGAGAGCTTGGGATGAAGTTTTTGAATAGTGGGTTCGTCAGGTTTGACTACCTATGTGTTTAATCTGGTACCTTGGGCATCCAGATAACTGAAGAGATAAGGATAAGAAGCTCCAGAGCTTGGCTCAGTCCTGCTGCCATGTTCTGGTTGTAAATTTCTGACAAGGTACTATGCCAAAATTATAAGACCTCTCCCATGTGATCTCTGGAGCTGCTAAAGTTTTGTTCATTTTATAATATTTGTGAAGCAATTTGGTATTGAAATCGATATGCCAGTGGACTGCTATTCCACAAAATTCAAACAAAACACATGGCCTCAGAGCATGGACTTATGCAATTCAAAATCCTGCCATGCACCCAATTTGCTTCTCCACCTGGGGACCATCTGTTAATCCATGAAAACCTGCAGACATTTTTTGCTAATCATATGCCAGTTATTAACATTTTGCAGCAAGAAGATCTTATGAATAAGTTAGAAAACCAAGCAGATGGCCCAATTATAATGTCATGATTCCATTTCTCTCCCATCAATAGTACTGCTAAGCACTACACTTGTCCCTATGAATATTTTGCATGTACTACTATACCAAAATGTTGTCAGAGATTCATTCACTCTCCCTAGAATCATCAAGGCATTCACTTTATATCAGAGAAGTGGTTATAGATTCATTTCATAAAGACCTTCCAAAATTTATCTCTGATTCAATGCAAGAGTCTAAAGCAGGATGAAGCTAACAAACATTGTGACATGCAGAGGTCTTGGACAGAGGAAAGGATGCAATTACAAGTAAAAAAAACCATACCCCGTCACCCAAGTCTCTGCCAATGTCTGTACAACAACTTCCAAATTTCTTAAAAATAGGTACACAATTAGTAATAGATACAGAATGGAAAAGTTTTATACAGAATTGAATACTACTGATCAGGTCTTCAGACCTGCTTTTGAAACTGAAGAATATAACTTTTGACCTGCTTTTGAAACTGAAGGATATAACTTTTTTGGAAAACAGAGTTGCGATTTTTTTGTTATGAAAAAAAATGTTCAGAAATTAATATACTTTTTAAAGAGAAGCAGATTATTAATAAAAACAACTCCAAGGGGCGTACTGTCCAAAGGTAGAAGACGAGATTAAATAAATAGAAATTAATACATATACCAATTACAAGGGGCGTACTGTCGAAAGGTAGAAGACGAGATTAAATAAATAGAAATTAATACATATACCAATGACTTAATATATTAGTTAGAAAAATGAATAGGAGAAGTTTCTAATTAAAACTAAAAAGTGTCAATATGTAACTAACTCACAATAGAAGGTGTCATTATTTAACTAAATAAAGGTGTCATTTGAGTGATTTAAATTATAAAACAATTTAAATATTTTTTTGTTAATATAAAAAAATAAATTAATAGTAATGGTTGATTATATTATAATAAATTATATGTTTGCTTTCGAGTATTTATGAAATACAGGGTATTTATGAGGCAGTAAGTTTAACTCTCTACCATTTGTACTTGAAATCCGGTGAATTTTCTAGCTAAAATCTCGCCAAAATTGTTTAAAGGGTAGTTTTTAATGATTGGAATTACATAAATTAGGTGTCTCTAGGGTAATAGAGGGTGCTGAATCCATTTCTGCAATAAAAATTGCAAATTGGAATTCTCATTTTCAACAACAAATCGTGTTGCAAATGGTCTAGAGATTAGCCAACTCCATTCATGAGTGTTTTTGAAACTTTTCAATGTGTAAAGACTTCAATCAATTAATAGTAATTGTTAATTATATTATATGTTTGCTTTCAAGTATTAATATTAATTGTTGATTATATTATAATAAATTATATGTTTGCTTTCAAGTATTTATGAAATACAGGGTATTATGAGTGTTTTTGAAGCTTTTCAATGTGTAAAGACTTTGAAATCGATTAGAGATTTTTAATTAAGATGTCAAAGTAAAGTTTGTTTTTTTAATAAAAAATTGTCTATTTAATTATCAAATTATTATAAAAAAATTATATAATTATTTGGCTTCATTTTTAAGAAAAAAACAATAACTTAAAAACAATAATAAAATGATTAAACATTAAATAAACATAGAAATCAGCATGTTATCCATCACTTTTTCCACTATTAAAGTTATTGAAAATAATAACTATAAATCTACATGCAATCACCTTCCACATTTGGAGTTATTCATAATTAGGCAAAAATAAATATAATTAGTTGTTTTGTTTTATTTGTTAAAAGCTTGTGAAATTGTGCATAAAACCAAGTTATATTCAAAGCAATTGGCATTCCTTAATTTTATAGTGTTGTGATTACTTTCCGCAAAAAGTTATGATTAAGTATAATAGTGAATGGGTTAGGGATATTAATTTTAATATAATGTTAAGGATGGCTTTTTTTGTCTTATACTTTTGGTGTATCCATAAAATTTAACAAAATACCAAAAAAAAATAGAGATGGAATGTATTGTGTGAATAAGATTATAGTTAATAAAATGCTTTCTCCCATGCATATTTAAGTCATCGGACTATTTCCTTCCTTTGTACAAGAGGAGGACAAAGATCTTTTTCAGTCTGCATTTACTCTTCAAGTAGTTGAAGCTGTACTCAAAGGATTCAAAAAAGATAAAAGTCCCGAACCTGATGGAGGGCCGGTCGAATTCTACCTCCACTTCTTTGATCTTGTTGGGCTTGATATTCTGAAAGCCATTGAACACTCTAGGTCAGATGGAAGGGTTATAGGAGCCCTCAACGCTACCTTTATTACTCTCATACCTAAATGTGATACGCCGATTACTCTTGCTGAGTTCAGACCCATCTCCTTGTGCAATTTGATTTATAAAACTATTTCTAAGTTGGCAGCTATTAGACTTAAAGTGGTACTTGACAAGGCTATTTCTAAGCATCAGTTTGGGTTCCTATATAATAGACAGATTATAGAACCTGTTGGCATTGTTCAAGAAGTACTCCATACCATCAAGGTTGAAAAACAGAAAGTGATGGTATTGAAACTTGATCTGGTGAAAGCCTTTGACATTAGGCTTTCTTGAGATTGGTACTACTGCAGATTGGGATACCAAGCTCCTTTGTGAATTGGATTATGGGATGTGTGGAGTCAGCCAATTTTGTTGTTCTTATTAATGGGACCCCATCAAAATTCTTTCAAGTCTCGAGAGGTATCAGATAGGGCTGCCCCCTTTCTCCCCTACTCTTTATACTGATCATTGAAAGCCTGAGTTTATTGATTTCAAATGCACTTGATAGGGGGGTTATATCTGGTATTAAAGTATCACCAAGTCTAAACCTCACACATCTAATTTTCGTAGATGATGCTATTTTGTTTGGTATGGGTACAGTTGAAGAGTGGCAACACTATAAGGAAATCCTGGATACTTTATGCTCTGCTACAGGAATGGAAATCAATGTGGCCAAATCATCTTTCCTATTCAATGACATTGATGAGACTATCAGATAAAGGATATGCAACTTCCTGCCCTTTAAAATGGAGCCCCTCACTTCAGGATTCAAATACCTGGGATACTTTCTCAAACCCCTGGGTTATGGTATTAAGGATTGGAGATGGTTCTTACAGAAGTTTGAAAAAAAGTTAAGTAATTGGACCTATAAATTATTGACACTAGGTGGAAGATTGGTTCTTGTCAAGTCTGTCCTAATAAGTCTCGTTGTGTATTGGCTATCATTGGCACACATGCCCAACACCATATTATCTTATATAAGGAGATATATCTTCAACTTTTTATGGGGGAATTCGTCGAGGAATCATAAATACCATTTGGTGGACTAGCTTACCATTTCCAAGCCATATGATCTTGGTGGTTGGAACATAAAAAACCTTGACTGGTTCAATTTGGCCTTACGCACTAAAAGTCTCTGGCTTGTTCTTAATGGTGATCTATTCTAGTCTTAGATCATTAAGAACAAATATCTCAAAAACTTGCTTGTTTGTCACATGCCCCAATTTTGCAAAAATAATATTATCTTATTTTATTTTATTTAAAGACAATATGTTAAATTTTATGTGAAGTTGTAATTGATGACTCAGCAAAGTCAAGGATATTGAATGTAATTCTGAATATTTTAATTATAAATAAATCAAAGTGGAGACAACAGCTTAGGAGAGTTGTTAAAAGAGTGTTTACTAGTCAAATGGGTGGAGGAGACTGGGTGGAGAGCAAACAGACAAGTGGCAGCATCCTCAAACCTCTTCCAACTGTTGCAGGTGGCAACCTCTCTACATTTGGGGTCATGATCCCCCAAGAAAGTGGAATCAGAGCAGGTGGCTCAATTAATGACAACTGACCCAAAAGACCTAGGCAATCTTTATAAAAATGCCCATTGAAGAGAGCTCAGGTTGCTCATTCCAGGGAAGTGATCATTCAGGTGAATGTAATTCAGAGGAATTCAATGGCAAGGGAATTTGTGGAAGAAGTTTGAGGGGTTAATTGCTAAGTGATCTAGTGCAGCTTTTCAGCTGAAGGATCTTACTGCTAAGTCCAGAGTGATTATTGAGTCATTGGACTAGTCTATTGTTTGCTTGCTCCACTAGTTCTCAGCCAAGGAGACCAGGAACATGCTCGGGGGTCCTGAGGAAGCGTTGTTTAAGCGCTCTCCAGGAATTAGTAGGGAGGAATGGCCTCCTAACGCTGTTGTTGTCCAGCTTAATTAGGTTCTACAATCTTTTTGTTTTACTGTGTTAGATAGTTAAATATGGATTTGACTGCTAAATGAATGTCAAGTATTTAGTTGTAAAATGTTAAGAGTTAGTAATATTTTGGATTAGTGAAAGAATGAATCTGAATAAATGAAAATAATTCTAATATGTGTTTTTCCACGTCTGGAAGGACCAGACCATACTCCAGCACAGACAGAGTATTTAAAATAGATGAAGGATATGATAGGAGTCTAAAATGAATAGATGTATTATGTATTTCATAATATCAGAGTGTTTTATTTATGTATGTAGATTATTCTCATAAAAGAACAATGACCTGTTTATCTATGTTTATCGTTTAACCAACTTATTTATGTAAGTATACTAGAAAAAAAAAGCAATAACTCAACACAGGTAGAAGGATCATTATATTAATAAAATACCCTAATAGAAAATAGGTTATGCTTACACACAGTACATTATTCTTTTTATTGAATTTAAAACATGCAGGAGGGTAAACTGTATTATGCTTTAGATATATTTTCTCTGTATTTTATTTTGCTTAAGCAGTAGAAGAAATACAGCTAAACTACTTCTTTACTTTCAGTTCAACAAAGATATAAATTAATAAATATATAGTTTATTTATTAATCATAATAATCTAAGACTAACAGGTACTATTAACTAAGGAAAGTAATATGAAAAATAATTATGGTATTAAGAAGAACTTATTTAAAATATCTAAGTTCAACTATCAATTTCTTTATATCATTTCAGTACATAAACAACAGAAATACGATAATAACCAACATATACATAAATGTACATTTATGAAACGAACGGTTTCTTTTAAATTTTACAAATAGGATATACTTGTAAAAGGAAACTACATAGTCGAAAACCCTAAGAACAAATAACATATTTACAAATAACAACCATTTAAGTGATAAACCGATTACTTGGATTATTTAATAATAATCAACAAAATTATTATAAATTGTTACAGTCCTTTAAGGACAAGTAAAAAGACAATTATAATATCATAACTGGAATTATTTTTACAATACATCTTAACGCTATTTAAAACGAGTTTAACAAAATAATAAAACCTTTTAATAAATAATTGAAAGATTTATTTATACAAGGGTTACCTACAGGAAAAACCCTAGCTCATTTTCTAAGCAAACAAATATTCAGTACCAATTTACTCTACGAAACAGTTACAGTCACGGCTTAAGGTAAATAACTACATTATATCACAAAACATAATAAATGGTAAATTTATTTTATTCACACAGAGTCACCAAACAGTACACTGCTGAAAACGAGTCTAAGCTCAAAGGCAGAATGACTTAGAAGACATTGCATTACATTAACGAGCCAAAAGGATAAACTTAAAAACCAAGTACAAGACCCAGCTCGTGGCCAAGTTTACCATTGAGGAAGCGAGGGTTTGTAAACATTACAGATCCCTTAAGCATTTAAAAAGAAATCGTATAGCTAAAAGACGAAGCTAGACAAGCTTCCAACTCTTAATCTCCCATCGACAACCCTGTTACAAGTAGGTGAAGAACCCAAACGATGAACGCGGGGCTTACCCGTTTGGAGATGCGCCCTTTGGAGACAGCCAGCACTTGCTTCGTCACGAAATGCAGCATGGTTTCAAGATTTCCTGCAAAGATTTTGCATGACACAGTGTTAGTTCTACAATACCTTTAAACATTGTAAACCCTGCTATAAAAATAACGGGGCTATAAATTAATTCTAGGATAAACATAGCGCTTAACATTACCATAATAAAAACTCCATACTCAAGTCATCTAGGCTACCAAAATACTATAACTATGTTAAGAAAAGAATATTTTTGGCCAAATATGAAGATTGAAGTAGCATAATATATTGCAAGGTGTTTTGAATGTAAGCGGGTGAAAACTAAACATCAACACCCAGCTGGATTACTTCAGACATTACCCATTCCTAGCTGGAAATGGGAGATAATTAGTCTAGATTTTATTTCTGGACTGCCTAGAAATTAGAATCTACATGATTCTATCATGGTAGTAGTTGATAAGTTAATCAAAGCAGCTCACTTTATACCTGTTAAAACTACATATAAAGCTGCAAACATAGCTGATATCTTTCTAAAACAGATTTTTCGATTGCATGGAATACCGAAAGTTATAATCTCAGATAGAGATCCTAAATTTACAGGAAACTTTTGGAAGTCTTTGTTTAAAGGATTAAACACTACCTTAAATTTTAGTACTTCTTTCCATCCACAAACAGATGGACAAACTGAAAGAGTAAACCAATTATTGGAAGATCTATTAAGAATGTATGTGCAAGACTAGCCAGGTAAATGGGAAGATTATTTGCATCTGGTAGAATTTGCTTATAGTAATAATTACCAGACATCAACCAGATTTAGTCCTTTCGAAATTTTATATGGAAAGAAATGTAATACTCCTATCTCTTGAAGTAATCCAGTGGATAGATTGGTATTAGGTCCTAAACTATTAAAGGAAATGGAAGAAATTATAAAACAGGTGCATGGTAATCTGAAAGTTGCACAGGATCGGCAGAAAATTCAAGCAGACTTAAAAAGAACTCCAAAGGAGTTTCAGGTAGGTGAACATGTGTTCATCAAGGTAAGGCCCAAAAAGAGCTCTCTGAGATTGGGGAGTTGTGCAAAATTAGCACCTCGTTGCTGTGGTCAATTTGAAATTATGTCCAGAATTGGACAAGTAGCTTATCAATTAGCATTACCACCCAATTTAAGAGTACATAATGTTTTTCACATTTCTGTATTAAAGAAATATGTTCATGATGCTACTCATGTTGTTAATTGGAATGATGTACAGGTGGAACCAGAAGGAGATTTTCTGGTGGAACCGGACTGTATCCTCGGGCGGAGGGAGATTACACTTCAGAACCGCACCATTGGACAGGTGAAGGTGCAATGGAAGCACCTTAGTCCAGAAGAAGCCACATGGGAATTGGAAAGTAATATCCAAGATGCATATCCAATTCTGTTCCAGGGGAATTATGAGGATGAAGAATAAATAACATCGAGGACAATGTTATATTCTAAGGGGGTGTGTATGTCACATGCCCCAATTTTGCAAAAATAATATTATCTTATTTGATTTTATTTAAAGACAATATGTTAATTTTTTTGCTAATTTGTAATTGATGACTCAGGAGAGTCAAGGATATTGAATGTATTTCTGAATATTTTAATTATAAATAAATAAAAGTGGAGACAACAGCTTAGGAGAGCTGTTAAAAGAGTGTTTACTGGTCAAATGGGTGGAGGAGACTGGGTGAAGAGCAAACAAACAAGTGGAAATATCCTCAAACCTCTTCCAACTGTTGCAGGTGGCAACCTCCCTACATTTGGGGCCATGATCCCCCAAGAAAGTGAGATCAGAGCAGGTGGCTCAATTAATGACAACTAACCCAAAAGACCTAGTCAATCTTTATAAAAATGCCCATTGAAGAGAGCTGAGGCTGCTCATTCCAGGGAAGTGATCATTCAGGTGAAAGTACTTCAGAGGAATTCAATGGCAAGGGAATTTGTGGAAGGAGTTTGAGGGGTTAAATGCTAACTAATCTAGTGCAGCTTTTCAGCTGAAGGATCTTACTGCTGAGTGCAGAGTGATTATTGAGTCATTGGACTAATCTATTGTTTGCTTGCTCCACCAGTTCTCAGCCAAGGAGACCAGGAACATGCTCGAGGGTCCTGAGGAAGCGTTGTTTGAGTGCTCTCCAGGAGTTGCTAGGGAGGAACGGCCTCCTAACGTTGTTGTTGTCCAGCTTAATCAGGTTCTACAATCTTTTTGTTTTACTGTGTTAGATAGTTAAATATGGATTTGACTGCTAAATGAATGTCAAGTATTTAGTTGTAAAATGTTAAAAGTTAGTAATATTTTGGATTAGTGAAAGAATGAATCTGAATAAATGAAAATAATTCTAATATGTGTTTTTCCACGTCTGGAAGGACCAGACCATACTCCAACACAGACAGAGTATTTAAAATAGATGAAGGATATGATAGGAGTCTGAAATGAATAGATGTATTATGTATTTCATAATATCAAAGTGTTTTATTTTTGTATATAGATTATTATCAGAAAAGAACAATGACCTGTTTATCCATGTTTATCGTTTAACCAGCTTATTTATGTAAGTATACTAGAAAAGAAAGAGCAATAACTCACCACAGGTAGAAGGATCATTATATTAATAAAATACCCTAATAGAAAATAGGTTATGCTTACACACAGTACATTATTCTTTTTATTGAATTTAAAACATGTAGGAGGGTAAACTGTATTATACTTTAGATATATTTTCTCTGTATTTTATTTTGCTTAAGCAGTAGAAGAAATACAACAAAACTACTTGTTTACTTTCAGTTCAACAAAGATATAAATTAATAAATATATAGTTTATTTATTAATCATAATAATCTAAGACTAATAGGTACTATTAACTAAGGAAATTAATATTGAAAAATAATTATGGTATTAAGAAGAACTTATTTAAAATATCTAAGTTCAACTATTAAATTCTTTATATCATTTCAGTAAATAAACAACACGAATACGATAATAACCAACATATACATAAATGTATATTTATGAAACGAACTGTTTCTTTTAATTTTTACAAATAGGATATACTTGTAAAAGGAAACTACATGGTCGAAAACCCTAAGAACAAATAACATATTTACAAATAACAACTATTTAAGTGATAAACCGATTACTTGGATTATTTAATAATAATCAACAAAATTATTAGAAATTGTTACAGTCCTTTAAGGACAAGTATAAAGACAATTATAATATCATAACTGGAATTTTTTTACAATACATCTTAGCGCTATTTAAAACGAGTTTAACAAAATAATAAAACATTTTAATAAATAATTGAAAGATTTATTTATACAAGGGTTACCTACAGGAAAAACCCTAGCTCATTTTCTGAGAAAACAAATATTCAGTACCAATTTAATCTACGAAACAGTTACAGTCACGGATTAAGGTAAATAACTACATTATATCACAAAACACAATAAATGGTAAATTTATTTTATTCACACAGAGTCACCAAACAGTACACTGCTGAAAACGAGTCTAAGCTCAAAGGCAAACTGTCTTAGAAGACATTGCATTACATTAACGAGCCAGAAGGCTAAACTTAAAAACCAAGTACAAGACCCAGCTCGTGGCCAAGTTTACCATTGAGGAAACGAGGGTTTGTAAACATTACAGAGCCCTTAAGCATTTAAAAAGAAATCGTATAGCTAAAAGACGAAGCTAGACAAGCTTCCAACTCTTAGTCTCCCATCGACAACCCTGTTACAAGTAGGTGAAGAACCCAAACGATGAACGCAGGGCTTACCCGTTTGGAGATGCGCCCTTTGGAGACAGCCAGCACTTGCTTTGTCACGGAATGCAACACGATTTCAAGATTTCCTACAAAGAGTTTGCATGACAGAGTGCTAGTTCTACAATACCTTTAAACAATGTAAACCCTGCTATAAAAATAACGCGGATATAAATTAATTCTAGGATAAACATAGCGCTAAACATTAGTGTAATAAAAACGATGAACAGTCTAGAGAGAGACTGTCCTTCATAGTAAGCAAGCACATGAATATCCAACCCTGCCACCACAAAGGAGCTTCTCAAACAGCCAGCTAAGCCTTAGTTTTACACAAGCAGTAGCAAGCCACGAAAAAAAGGAAAGGCAAGTTGGGATACAAGCTGGTTGCAAACTCAATACAAAGGAAAACTATCAGACTATTTGCAAAGTTTAAGCCAACAACCAGAAAAGCTCAACCTATCATGCAGTGACAAACCACGATAGAAGAGCAAAAAGAAAGAAGGCAGGCCGTAAGCCAAATGCAAAGAGAACAACAAACCCTGACAGAGTAAAAGAAGCCACGATGGAAAGTTGGCAATAGGACCGAGCTCAAAGGAACCATAGCATGACAAACCTAGGCGTTGGGACAACTGAAACCTGAGTATCACTCACAGCCGCCATGAGAGCTTGCAGAGCAGCCCGAAGGGCCAATGCAAAATGCGGAGGGAGAATAAGCCAAGGGTTAGGGTTGCTTAATATTATATACGACTAGTACTTGGCCAAGAGAAAACCACGTGGCCTCAATAATACAATCATGCAATGGGTCAACTTTCAATAGTTTATCTGCGACCAAATAATATCAATTATATTCACAATGATTGTTAACAAACAACGCATGAATTATATATATACTCATTCCAACGTTAACATAATATCTAGATATATGATTACATTGATTAACATTTATCTTGGTGTCGAGCAAAACAATGAGTTTCGGGACGTTGACCTAACACTAAGATTGGTAATCATATAGTCTTTTATAAACCCGAAATACTTACTTAAAACTTTTGGAAAACGATGATAAATGTTTATGCTTGTAAAACATCGTAGGGTATGCTTGGGATATAAATAACAAACATTTTATCCTTAAAGCGTTTAGCTTGGGGTGGATGTAATTCATCAAAGTATATAGTAATGTCAATATTACTATATAAGTGTTTTATTAACCATGTTTTATCAACGTTAATTCTAGCAAAGTATAGTGACCATTTATCATATGAAAAGTCCAAGTTGAATGGTGTAAAACCATCAAATAACTATAGTTTCTATATTTAAATACATTGTGGTCTATGCATAGTTACACCCTTTTAACAACATTTCAAGTTATGACAATTATAAACATTGCATAGCATAGTATTGAGTAGATTCATGAACACTTTACAAGTTCAACGTTGTTTTAAACTTGTATGTCTAACAAACAAAATAGATCTTGTATGTTTATAAGTCTTATAAAAACTAACAAACCAAGTAGTAGCAAGCTATAAAGTTGGCTAAGTGTAGTATAAGAACACTTTTACGAATTCTTTTACATAGTTCAGATCGATGAGACTTTAATAGAATTTGGTTGTTTCTCAACTTGACATTTGCCAGTAATTTACCATGTCTATATTTGGTAGATGGGTTTATGCTTATACAAAAATACTAGAGGTTAGCATAAGATAGAAGGTTGACCTTTATAGAAAACATCAACCTTGGAAACTGTTTGTAGATAGTAACTTAATACAAGAAAAGTATTATAGAAAGAATAAGAATTGCCATGGAATGATCCTACTCGAGTCTAGAATCAATAGAACCACATGGATTGACGTAGATTTAAGAAGTATAGGCAAACAGTGTTTTCATGTGAAAAGACATTATTGTTTTTACACTAATCAAACTTATGTTGTCAAGAAGTTTACAGGCTGTAAGTTTCCTTGCAGAAGATAAATATCGTTCAGTTTGTTACTCAAGTAAAATAGTATGATAATGTATAATAACTAATAGTACAATCAGTATAACATTGCAAGATATGCACATTAAAGTAGAAGTTGCTCTGCAGCTAAGATTTTTAGTTTAGATCCACAGTAAATATCTTTACTGTCGCTATGTTCGATAAAGAAAGGAACTCATTTAATTGAACTTTGTTTATAAGAAAAACTGAAGAAAACAAACTATTTTACCTCATGAAAGTTGCTGGGAATTTAGCAGCTTATTTACTAAGCTTATTAATTGCAAATAGAAACACTTCTAGATACTTTAGGAAATTTAAAAAGTTACTTGTTCAATCATACCTGTAAACTTGTAAGAACAAGTAATATTTCTGTGTTAGCATAAATGCTAAGTAAGCTGAGGATTCAAGGATAGATTCCACCTACTTGACATAAACAGGACTCATCAGTAAACTGAATTAAAACAATATGCAAGTAAACCTTATTCATATTACAAAAAAAGAAAACTACTTAGTAAACGTATTTGAGATTATGTAATACAAATCAATTGACTGTTTCTTTTGTTGCTAACATTTAGTTGTTAGTAAACTGCAATTTCAGCATTTTATGTTCTCTCAAAATTTTAATTTTTTGTGAAAATTTGGGGTTTTGACATGTGGTATCAGAGCACAAGGTTCAAACACTAGGCTTTGATGAAGCCCAACTAGCTTTTACGAAACAGTAGATTGAATTATTATGCTGATGTATTTTCTTTTAAATGTTATTCAATCAGAGAAATTGTTCTCTGAAGTTTAACAAACAGGTATGGAAAGGCTGGAGGAATATGCATAGGAGGAATCTCCAGCTATTGAACCATGAAACTTACCAAGAGATCTTATACCAGAGGATTTAACTACCAATTCCTCAAAACTGTTACAAATTGTAAAAGACCTAAAATCTGAAATGGAGTATGTAAAACGAGAGAATGAAAGGATTCTGAGGGCTCATGAGGAGCTGAATCAAATCTTAACAGAAAGGTTTCAAACTGAGGGTAGGGGTAGAAGAACTGAATCAGAAGATATAAGTCATCAACGTAAATCTAAAAAGATGAAACATACTAAAAATGAAAGTAGTTCATCTTCAGAGGTGTTTGGTGAACAACGAAATTTCCATTCTACTAGTGATAGTAGCGATGATAATCATTACACTAAAAAGAGGAAATACAAACCTTATGAGGAAATTTCTGGGGAATTCAAAAAGATAAAACCATTAACATTCAATGGAGAGACTGAGAAGGGGGAGGAAGCGGAATCCTGGTTATTTGGGATGAAGAAGTATTTCCAGATATACAACTATTATAACCAATTAAAGGCTAGAATGGCTACCTACAATCTCTCAGGAAAGACTGACATTTGGTGGCAAGACTTGAAGAGAGTTAAGGGAATAAAAGAAAAGAATGTGAATTGGAGTGCTTTCAAGAGGTACTTTAAAAAGAAATTTATGTCTGAGCAATATTATGAAGAGAGAGCAAAAGAATTTTATGAGCTTAAATTAGGATGAATGACAATGAAAGATCTAAACAGCAAGTTTTTAAGTCTATTTAGGTATGTGCCATACCTTGTAGATGAGAAACCAAAAGTACAACGATTCCTCAGCTGTCTACCTTATCATATTAAGGACAGGATTGAATATGACAATCCAAAGACTTTGAAAGAAGCTATGAGGAAAGCTGACTTCTGTTTTGAACAGAATCGGAAGAAGGAAAGCATGGCCAACTAGAAGTCCAAGAAAAATAACAACCAATATGATCAAAAGAAGAAGGATTTGTGCCCAACAGAAAATCTAAGAACAATAAGGCCAGAAATTATCCTAATAATAAGACCTTCCAAGGAAATAAGAATAATTCTCCAAACAATCAAAATAATTCCAAGGGTAAGGAATTGGTTAATAACCATGGTAATTATACTAAGAACTTTGAGCGCAAAGAACCTATAAAGTGCTGGGAGTCTAATGGCCCACACTATGCTTCAGTCTGTCCTAATCGAAAAAAGACTATTAGCAATATTCATACCATACAGGAGGAGATGACTGTTGGGGAATTAGCGAGGACCATGCCCAGAATCAACGCAGCTTTGGAGAATCGACAAGAAGAATATCAAACTTCCATGGTGGAAGTAGAAGGTATGATAAATCAAACCCTTGTAACTATTTTGATTGATCCAGGAGCTAGTCTCAGTTATATTGCACCTAAAATGGTAGAAAAATGTAAGTTACCTATTGAAAATTTTGAAAATTCTTGGTTGGTTCAGTTAGCCACTGGTGCTAAAAGGAAGGTAACTTGTTTTGTAAAAGAATGTGCAGTAGTTATGGATCATTTAAAAACTGTTGTGAAGCTTAATGTATTTCCTCTTGGTTCTTATGATTTAC
Organism: Pseudotsuga menziesii; assembly: GCA_001517045.1. Lineage (NCBI taxonomy): Eukaryota > Viridiplantae > Streptophyta > Pinopsida > Pinales > Pinaceae > Pseudotsuga > Pseudotsuga menziesii. Next base: position 637,781 of record LPNX011161773.1, read on the forward strand.
TGATCAGTATGGATTGGTTAGAACAACATAGGGTAATTTTAAATTGTTATGATAAAACCTTCACATGTTTAAACAGTGATGGAAAACTAGTAACTGTAAAAGGAATCCCTAGAAAAACCACCATAAGACAGATTTTTGCTCTACAGCTTAAGAGAGTTGTTAGGAATGGATGTAAAGCTTATGCAGTAACAATAACTAATGAGGAGAGTCTAATTAAGACAGATAAATGAAAATTGGAAGACATACCAGTCTTAAGAGAATATGTTGATGTATTCCCTGAAGAAATTTCGGGACTACCTCTGAAAAGGGAATTGGATTTCACCATTGAGCTGGTACCTGGTGCAGTACCTAGCTCAAAGGCCTCTTATCGAATGAACATACTTGAACTCAATGAATTAAAGTCTCGATTAAAAGAACTAATTGATAAAATGTATATTCGACCTAGTGTGTCTCCCTAGGGAGCACCTGTCATCTTCGTTAAGAAAAAGGACGGAACCATGTGACTTTGCATAGATTACCATCAGTTGAATAAGATGACCATTAAAAATCAATACCCGTTGCCCTGCATAGATTATCTGTTTGATCAACTGCGTGGAGCCACGGTATTTTCGAAAATAGATTTAAGGTCTGGATATCATCAAGTTAGGATTAAAGATGAAGACATCTTTAAGACAGCCTTTAGAACTCGATATGGTCATTACGAGTTTGTCGTTATGCCATTTGGACTTACTAATGCTATAGCTATTTTCATGTGTTTAATGATCAACGTTATGCATAAGTATTTAGATAAGTTTGTAGTCGTGTTTATCGACGATATATTAATCTATTCAAAAATTGAAGAAGAACATAAAGAACATTTAAAATTTGTTTTGCAAGAGTTACGAGATCATCAACTCTTTGCAAAGTTTAGTAAATGTGATTTCTTCAAGGATAAGATTCAGTACTTAGGTCATGTGGTGACCAAGGAAGGGATTTCAGTAGATCCTGAAAAGATAAGGGCAATCAAAGATTGGCCAGTTCCTAAGGATGTAACAGATGTTCGATCTTTCATGGGCATTACCGGGTACTACCGGAGGTTCATTGAAGGTTTTTCAAGGATCACGAATCCGATAACTTCTTTGCAGAAGAAAGGAAAGAAGTTTGATTGGAACCAGAAATGCAAAGAAAGCTTTAAAAATTTAAAAACTTTATTAACTAGCGCACCTATTTTAAGAATAGTTGATCCTAATAAAGAAGTTGTAGTGTGCACTGACGCTTGCAATGATGTCTTGGACGGTGTTTTGACTCAAGAAGGGCATGTTATTGCCTATGAGTCTAGAAAATTAAAAATTCATGAAAAGAATTATGCAACTTATGAGATGGAATTAGCAGTTGTTATACATGCTCTAAAGATGTGGTGACATCACCTAATTGACAGAAAATTTATTTAAATGACGGATAATAAAGGATTAAAGTAGCTGTTAGATCAGCCTAATTTAAATGCCAGACAAGCTAGGTGGCTAGCTTTTCTAAGTGAGTATGATTTCAAAATCCAGCACATTAAAGGTAAAGAAAATAAGGTTGTTGATGCATTAAGTATGAATGCAAGGCTAAATTTTGCAGTAGTTATCAGCACTTATACTACAAATTTGGATAAACATCTTAAAGCAGGATTAGAACAAGATAAAATTTATCAAAATTTACAAGCTAAAACTAAAGAAAGTCCAACAAAAAGCTTAAGTAAAAGGTACAGTCTGAATACAAAAGAATTTTTACTGTATAAAGACAGAATGTATGTACCTAACGTACCTAAAGTTAAATTGTTAATTCTGGATGAAATTCATAAAACTCCAAACTCAGGTCATCCAGAAAAGAATATTTTTGGCCAAATATGAAGACTGAAGTAGCAGAATATATTGCAAGGTGTTTTGAATGTCAGCGGGTGAAAACTGAACATCAACACCCAGCTGGATTACTTTAGACGTTACCCATTCCTAGCTGGAAATGGGAGATAATTAGTCTAGATTTTATTACTGGACTGCCTAGAAATCAGAATCTAAATGATTCTATCATGGTAGTAGTTGATAAGTTAAGCAAAGAAACTCACTTTATACCTCTTAAAACTACATATAAAGCTGCAAACATAGCTGATATCTTTCTAAAACAGATTTTTCGATTGCATGGAATATCGAAAGTTATAATCTCATATAGAGATCCTAAATTTACAGGAAACTTTTGGAAGTCTCTGTTTAAAGGATTAAACACTACCTTAAATTTTAGTACTTCTTTCCATCCACAAACAGATGGACAAACTGAAAGAGTAAACCAATTATTGGAAGATCTATTAAGAATGTATGTGAAAGACCAGCCAGGTTAATGGGAGGATTATTTGCATCTGGTAGAATTTGCTTATAATAATAATTATCAGACATCAACAAGATTTAGTCCTTTCAAAATTTTATATGGAAGGAAATGTAATACTCCTATCTCTTGGAGTAATCCAGTGGATAGATTGGTATTAGGTCCTGAACTATTAAAGGAAATGGAAGAAATTGTAAAACAGGTGCAAGGTAATCTGAAAGTTGCATAGGATCGGCAGAAAAGTCAAGCAGACTTAAAAAGAACTCCAAAGGAGTTTCAGGTAGGTGAACATGTGTTCATCAAGGTAAGGCCCAAAAAGAGCTCTTTGAGATTGGGGAGTTGTGCAAAATTAGCACCTCGTTACTGTGGTCCATTTGAAATTATGTCCAGAATTGGACAAGTAGCTTATCAATTAGCATTACCACCCAATTTAAGAGTACATAATTTTTTTTCACATTTCTGTATTAAAGAAATATGTTCATGATGCTACTCATGTTGTTAATTGGAATGATGTGCAGGTGGAACTAGAAGGATATTTTTTGGTGGAACTGGATTGTATCCTCGGGCAGAGGGAGATTACACTTCGGAACCGCACCATTGGACAGGTGAAGGTGCAATGGAAGCACCTTAGTCTAGAGGAAGCCACCTGGGAATTAGAAAGTAATATCCAAGATGCATATCCAATTCTGTTCTAGGGAAATTCTGAGGATGAATAATAAATAACATCGAGGACGATGTTATATTCTAAGGGGGCATGTGAGGGTATGTATGTCACATGCCCCAATTTTGCAAAAATAATATTATCTTATTTGATTTTATTTAAAGACAATATGTTAAATTTTATGCTAAGTTGTAATTGATGACTCATGAGAGTCAAGGATATTGAATGTAATTATGAATATTTTAATTATAAATAAATAAAAGTGGAGACAACAGCTTAGGAGAGATGTTAAAAAAGTGTTTACTGGTCAAATGGGTGGAGGAGACTGGGTGGAGAGCAAACAGACAAGTGGCAACATCCTCAAACCTCTTCCAACTGTTGCAGGTGTAAACCTCCCTACATTTGGGGTCATGATCCCCCAAGAAAGTGGGATCAGAGCAGGTGGCTTAATTAATGACAACTGACCTAAAAGACCTAGGCATTCTTTATAAAAAATGCCCATTGAAGAGAGCTGAGGCTGCTCATTCCAGGGAAGTGATCATTCAGGTGAATGTACTTCAGAGGAATTCAATGGCAAGGGAATTTGTGGAAGGAGTTTGAGGGGTTAACTGCTAAGTGATCTAGTGCAGGTTTTCAGCTGAAAGATCTTATTGCTGAGTGCAGAGTGATTATTGAGTCATTGGACTAGTCTATTGTTTGTTTGCTCCACCAGTTCTCAGCCAAGGAGACCAGGAACAGGCTCAGGGGTCCTAAGGAAGCGTTGTTTGAGCGCTCTCCAAGAGTTGGTAGGGAAGAACGACCTCCTAACGCTGTTGTTGTCCAGCTTAATCAGGTTCTGCAATCTTTTTGTTTTACTGTGTTAGATAGTTAAATATGGATTTGACTGCTAAATGAATGTCAAGTATTTAGTTGTAGAATGTTAAGAGTTAGTAATATTTTGGATTAGTGAAAGAATGAATCTGAATAAATGAAAATAATTCTAATATGTGTTTTTCCACATCTGGAAGGACCAGACCATACTCCAGCACAGACAGAGTATTTAAAATAGATGAAGGATATGATAGGAGTCTGAAATGAATAGTTGTATCATGTATTTCATAATATCAGAGTGTTTTATTTCTGTATGTAGATTATTATAAAAAAAGAACAATGACCTGTTTATCCATGTTTATCGTTTAACCAGCTTATTTATGTAAGTATACTGGAAAATAAAGAGCAATAACTCAGCACAAGTAGAAGGATCATTATATTAATAAAATACCCTAATAGAAAATAGGTTATGCTTACACACAGTACATTATTCTTTTTATTGAATTTAAAACATGCAAGAGGGTAAACTGTATTATGCTATAGATATATTTTCTCTGTATTTTATTTTGCTTAAGCAATAGAAGAAATACAGCTAAACTACTTGTTTACTTTTAGTTCAACAAAGATATAAATTAATAAATATATAGTTTATTTATTAATCATAATAATCTAAGACTAACAGGTACTATTAACTAAGGAAAGTAATATGAAAAATAATTATGGTATTAAGAACTTATTTAAAATATATAAGTTCAACTATCAAATTCTTTATATCATTTCAGTAGATAAACAACAGGAATACGATAATAACCAACATATACATAAATGTATATTTATGAAAGTAACTGTTTCTTTTAAATTTTACAAATAGGATATACTTGTAAAAGGAAACTACATAGTCGAAAACCCTAAGAACAAATAACATATTTACAAATAACAACCATTTAAGTGATAAACCGATTACTTGGATTATTTAATAATAATCAACAAAATTATTATAAATTGTTACAGTCCTTTAAGGACAAGTAAAAAGACAATTATAATATCATAACTAGAATTTTTTTACAATACATCTTAACGCTATTTAAAACGAGTTTAACAAAATAATAAAACCTTTTAATAAATAATTGAAAGATTTATTTATACAAGGGTTACCTACAGGAAAAACCCTAGCTCATTTTCTAAGAAAACAAATATTCAGTACCAATTTACTCTATGAAACAGTTACGATCACGGCTTAAGGTAAATAACTACATTATATCACAAAACACAATAAATGGTAAATTTATTTTATTCACACAGAGTCACCAAACAGTACACTGTTGAAAACGAGTCTAAGCTCAAAGGCAAACTGTCTTAGAAGACATTGCATTACATTAACGAGCCAGAAGGCTAAACTTAAAAACCAAGTACAGGACCCAGCTCATGGCCAAGTTTACCATTGAGGAAGCGAGGGTTTGTAAACATTACAGATCCCTTAAGCATTTAAAAAGAAATCGTATAGCTAAAAGATGAAGCTAGACAAGCTTCCAACTCTTAGTCTCCCATCGACAACCCTGTTACAAGTAGGTGAAGAACCCAAAGGATGAATGCAGGGCTTACCCGTTTGGAGATGCGCCCTTTGGAGACAGCCAGCACTTGCTTCGTCACGAAATGCAGCACAGTTTCAAGATTTCCTGCAAAGAGTTTGCATGACAGAGTGTTAGTTCTACAATACCTTTAAACATTGTAAACCCTGCTATAAAAATAATGCGGATATAAATTAATTCTAGGATAAACATAGCGCTAAACATTACCATAATAAAAACGACAAACAGTCTAGAGAGAGACTGTCCTTCACAGTAAGCAAGCACATGAATCTCCAACCCTGCCACCACAAAGGAGCTTCCCAAACAGCCAGCGAAGCTTTAGTTTTACACAAGCAGTAGCAAGCCACGAAAAAAAGGAAAGGCAAGTTGGGATACAAGCCGGTTGCAAACTCAATACAAAGGAAAACTATCAGACTATTTGCAGAGTTTAAGCCAACAACCAGAAAATCTCAACCTATCACGCAGTGACAGATCACGATAGAAGGGCAAAAAGAAAGAAGGCAGGTCGTAAGCCAAATGCAAAGAGAACAACAAACCCTGACAGAGTAAAAGAAACCATGATGGAAAGTTGGCAACAGGACCGAGCTCAAAGGACCCATAGCATGAAAAACCTAGGCGTTGGGACAACTGAAACCTGAGTATCACTCACGGTCGCCATGAGAGCTTGTAGAGCAGCCCGAAGGGCCAACGCAAAATGCGGAGGAAGAATAAGCCAAGGGTTAGGGTTGCTTAGTATTATATACGACTAGTACTTGGCCAGGAGAAAACCACGTGGCCTCAATAATACAATCATGCAATGGTTCGACTTTCAATAGTTTATCTGCGACCAAATAATATCAATTATATTCACAATGATTACAGTTAACAAACAACGCATGAATTATATATATACTCATTCCAACGTTAACATAATATCTAGATATATGATTACATTGATTAACGTTTATCTTAGTGTCGAGCAAAACAATGAGTTTCAGGACGTTGACCTAACACTAAGATTGGTAATCATATAGTCTTTTATAAACTCGAAATCCTTGCTTGAAACTTTTGGAAAACGATGATAAATGTTTATGCTTGTAAAACATCGTTGGGTATGCTTGGGATATATATAACAAACCTTTTATCCTTAAACCGTTCAGCTTGGGGTGGATGTAATTTATCAAAGTATATAGTAATGTCAATATTACTATATAAGTGTTTTATTAACCATGTTTTATCAACGTTAATTCTAGCAAGTATAGTGACCATTTATCATATGAAAAGTCCAAGTTGAATTGTGTAAAACCATCAAATAACTATAGTTTCTATATTTAAATACATTGTGGTCTATGCATAGTTACACCCTTTTATCGACATTTCAAGTTGTGACAATTATAAAAATTGCATAGCATAGTATTGAGTAGATTCATGAACACTTTACAAGTTCAACATTGTTTTAAACTTGTATGTCTAACAAACAAAATAGATCTTGTATGTTTATAAGTCTTATAAAAACTAACAAATCAAGTAGTAGCAAACTATAAAGTTGGCTAAGTGTAGTATAAGGACACTTTTACGAATTCTTTTACATAGTTCAGATCGATGAGACTTTAATAGAATTTGGTTGTTTCTCAACTTGACATTTGCCAGTAATTTACCATGTCTATATTTGGTAGATGGGTTTTATGCTTATACAAAAATACTGGAGGTTAGCATAGGATATAAGGTTGACCTTTATAGAAAACATCAACCTTGGAAACTGTTTGTAGACAGTAACTTAATACAAGAAAAGTATTATAGAAAGAATAAGAATTGCCATGGAATGATCCTACTCGAGTCTAGAATCAATAGAACCACATGGATTGGCGTAGATTTAAGAAGTATAGGCAAACAATGTTTTCATGTGAAAAGACATTATTGTTTTTACACTAATCAAACTCATGTTGTCAAGAAGTTTACAGGATGTAAGTTTCCTTGCAGAAGATAAATATTGTTCAGTTTGTTACTCAAGTAAAATAGTATGATAATGTATAATAACTAATAGTACAATCAATATAACATTGCAAGATATGCACATTAAAGTAGAAGTTGCTCTGCAACTAAGATTTTTAGTTTAGAGCCACAGTAAATATCTTTACTGTCGCTATGTTCGATAAAGAAAGGAACTCATTTAATTGAACTTTGTTTATAAGAAAAACTGAAGAAAACAAACTATTTTACCTCATGAAAGTTGCTGGGAATTTAGCAGCTTATTTACTAAGCTTATTAATTGCAAATAGAAATAGTTCTGGATACTTCAGGAAATTTAAAACGTTACTCGTTCAATCATACATGTAAACCTGTAAGAACAAGTAATCTTTCTGCGTTAACATAAATGCTAAGTAAGCCGAGGATTCAAGGATAGATTCCACCTACTTGGCATAAAGAGGACTCATCAGTAAATTGAATTAAAACAATATGCAAGTAAACCTTATTCATATTACAAAAAAAGAAAACTGCTTAGTTAACATATTTGAGATTATGTAATACAAATCAATTGACTGTTTCTTTTGCTGCCAACCTTTAGCTGTTAGTAAACTGCAATTTCAGCATTTTATGTTATCTCAAAATTTTAAATTTTTGTGAAAATTTGGGGTTTTAACACTATTGATGTATGGATTCGCCAACAATCCTTCTCAGTTCAGGGTACTTCACATATGTGGAATGGTTTCATCAGAGCTATTTCATGGATTACTAGATGCCTAGGGTAGAAGACTGGTAATGGCAAGGTATTAAAATTGGTATCGATCCTATAGCTGGTCTCTCATCTGAATATATCTTACCGGAGGATCTCAGATTATATCTGGAAGATTATGGCATTTCTTACCTATCAGATGCTCTTAATTGGGGGGTTGCTACTACATCTATTGAATATTGGCTCACTGCAGAGGAGCTTGAACTGGGGGGTCATTGGAAGGTTGCATGGACTCAGTACATTAAAGGTCTACATCATGGTGGAGTCTGCATCAGTAATTCTCCTAATACTATGGTATGGATGTACAATAAGATGACGGGTTGGGTCAAAGCTAACTTAATGTATGAGTTGATTGCCAATATCTCTGTCACTAGTAGACCAGCTGATACCCTTATCAAAATTTGGAAATTTCACATCGCTCTGAAAATTATATGCTTTAGTTGGATTTGTCTGTCAAATCGGGTCCACACCTGGGACAACCTCATCAAAAAAGGTTGGATTGGACCGCATTGGTGTTGCCTATGCAGAACAACTTCTGAATCAGTTGATCATTTATTTCATGAGTGCAGCTTCACCAAACAGGTAATATCTCACATTAGCTCCTCTCTCGGGATTCCATTTTTTTGGAATGAGGCTAACTACATACTCAATGTTTATTCCTGGTTCAGCAAAGGAAATAATCTTATTTATCTTCCTCCTATTTTGACTTGGCAAATTTGGCTGGCTATAAACAAATGTATTTTTTAAGACAAAAAGCTTGATTTATTCTTTATTGTACACACTATCATGGAACAACTTCAGCTCTATCCTATTTTGTCTCAGCAGAAAACTAAAAGGAGAAATATTGGACTGGCTCCTATTTTTTATTTTCTTGCTGGCTTCTTTGATGGGGCTTCATCCAATCGAACAGGAGGTATAGGTGTTCATCTTCTGATCAGTCAAGATCACTACTTTTGCATAAAAATGGGTGTTGGTCTGAGTATTAACACAAGATCTGAACTTCTTGCTTTATGGACACTCCTATATTGTGCTAATCCTTGGGTTTACCCACTCTGCACATTCACTGAGACTCCACTGTCATCATCAACTGGTTCAATAGAATATCAACACTATCTTCACTTGCTCTTGATGGCTAGTGTCAATGTATTTGTGATCTGGAACCCTACTTCATCTAGCTAGATGTGGTTCACATATTCAGAGAACACAATACTAAGGCCGATAGCTTATCCAAAGAAGCATTAACCTTGGCCTTAGGCCTTTTACAGTGTACTGAATTCACATATGGTGAATGCTCTGATCAAGGCACATTTCAACTTTCCTAGTCCTGAGCACGTGATTTTTTGTCCTTTATGTGCTGGAGTTTTTTTTTACATCCTTTGGATGATTGAGGTGGATGATTCCCTTGTATTACTGATCTCACTCTGGTATTGCTTCTTTGGATAAGCTACTTCAGTACACGTCATGTATTCTCTGTTTGTTGAATGATTGTGGTGTGGATGTAGTCGAGATTCTCAGATTACATGAGATACCTTTGAAGGTTTAGTCCAGTATACCTGTGAAGCTGATCTACTGTATCTGTTTGTTGATGATGAACATTACTATTTTTATGCCATGTGTACATCAATAACTGATGTTGTAACAAAGTTACCTTTGATTTCAATGAAATAACAAGGCACTGATATTTTCCTATGGAAAAAGTGTTGCATACACCAAACAAAAACTATTATTTTCTTTATTTGAAGCATAGGTGGTAAAACACACTATGAATTTTTAGAACGCAAAGGTAAATAGCTCTTTGGTAATTTCCAAAATTATTAGTGTATATAGAAAATTTCAATACGATCTCACTGAAAGGCAAATTAAATTAAAAAAGGTACCATTTATTTTTTAGCATTATCTTTTTGGTTTTTTACTTAGCGTGGCAAAATAGTGTTTGTGATGCTGGAATGTGTATTAAATTAAAGAGTTTTCATAGATATCTTTTTTGGGATGGAGTGTGCTGAAGGCTCAAATATCAAGGTTAAGCTAATGATTCTTTGTGATTTATTATATTTTGCTTTTAATAAAAATATTATATTGTTGACTCTAAAGTCATTGTAGAATGAGTTGCTGATAATTATGATTTCCAGATCAGTCTATTGGCTCATAGGAAACAGAGGATTTTGTCATAAACATTTGGACATGATGAAAGTAGTCGTGAGACTCTTTTTGTGTTTATGGTATCATCATTTGGATAGGAGATGAGCGATGTCACTTTTATATTTTTTTATGACTAAAATTTGATTAAATTTAAATTTTTCAAATAGTTATTGATAGTAAAAAAGTTTATTATAGTATAAAAACAAATGAAAAAATGTTGAAATATGAAAATGAAATATTTATTTCCAATATCCTAGTTATATCGATTAATCTTTATTATTTATTATTTAGAAATTTTAGAGTTTGAAAAAAAATCCAATTTTTTCTTATTTGTATTTCTCTACATTTCATTTTTCATGAATCTAGACAAATTAATAATTTTCTTGCCTTTATTCTCCAATCTTCACACTTTGACTCTCTTTTGGTTGTTGTATTTAAGGAAACCCTTACAACAACATCTAATCTACCCACTCCCTTTATTCTCTAATCTTCACACTTTGACTCTTTTTTGGTTGTTGTATCTAAGGAAACCCTTACAACAACATCTATTCTACCCACTCTAACAACTCTAATTCAAATCAAGAATAAGTGTGTAAAGGAGAAGTGTGTTAGATGTAGGACTAAATAGATTTTTATAATTAATTAAATTTATTGAAAGAATTAGAAGTAATTTAGACAAAATTGGGAATCAAGAATTATAATGTAGTATAAAGTTCATATTGAAAATATATATTTTTGTCCTCAAATAGGGTATTAAGTGTTTGTGCATGATAAATACAACCAACAAGTGGTTAGGCTAGGTGGTGGCCATATCCACCTTATACGAAGGTTTATAATTATGATCTTTGGGCTTAATTTATCTCTTGCTTGTGCTCTTGTGCATCCTCTCCATCGAGAAGCCTCTAGTTTCAATTATAATATGTCCTTTGATGTGATGGAAGTAAATGAAGAAATTATATCAACTTGGAGGGTGCGTCTTATTGATGCCATGTAGAGTAGGTACAATTCAACTTTCACATGTGGCTTTCTCTGTGGCATTCATAGCGAGATCAAATGGTTATTTAGACCAACAAATGTGGAAGGAAGGATTCATTTGTTTCTTTGGTTTTATGGTTTTTAAACTCGCATGCCTTGTCTCAGACTCCGTGACCATCCTAGGCAAACTGTGACCTGTAGATTGGGAATGTCTATTATTTCTTAGGAGCGAACCCTTGCTACTTAATATTATATTGGCTCTTGTTCGCTCTCCTCAACGTCTTCATAGTGCGGGATGGACCTAGTCGAGAACATTAGGGAAGGAATCAATGGGGTTGCAGAGTGGAGTGGTTCGATAATAAGGCGGATTCTTTGGGGTTTCATTTTAATCCCAACTCCTCTCATGATTCTCCTCCTCGATGCCTTGGCTTGGACAATACACTAGTTTGAGTCTAGATGCAAGATAATGGTGGAAGTTACATGCAGAATTATTCTCTCCCTAAGAATGATGGTGACCAACCTCACAATGGAGGCCTATCTAAGGCTCATATGAGTCTGCTACTCAACACTAGAGGTGACATTCCAAATTTAAACTACAAAATGGAGCAGTTTGAAAATCGCATTGTGTCTTTGGTTTCTTTCTTTAATTATCATGATCTCCATTAGCATGTAAGTTGTTCATCACATCAGGATGATGTTTTTTTGGGTGCGCCTCTTTTGATTGCTTCTCAACCCTCGAATGCATCTCCTATCGATTCAACTTCTTCATCACTTTATGGTCAAGATTAGGAAGGGTTATGTTACTTTTTTGGCTGATTTTATGAATAACATGATCATGTATGTCTGAATTATAGCCTAGTTGGAGGTTAGTTTTAGTTATGTTTTATTCGAGGGCATTAAATGCATACTATATAAAGTGTGAGCATTCAGTTCAAGACTGGTATCTTAGTATAGGGAGAGGTCACGTTGTTTGATCTCTTCGATGCTTGCAAATAGATGGAATGCTTCTTTTTGTTTGATATAATATAATGTGCCTTCTTTTATACGTGTGTGAGAGAGAGAGAGATTTTGTTTGTTTTAAGTGGTGGTTCATTGTTGTCAAGGGATACAATTACCAGGAGAAATGTCAACATCTGCTATTTCGAAGAATAAAGGGAATCAAGGTATGGCCATAATTACATAATCCACTTAATCATTACATAGTCAATACATAAAAACTCAACAAGAGCATTATATCATTTACAAAAATTGAACATGGATGGGAGGCTAACAAACATCAAACTATTATTTAAAAAAATAAAAAATTATAAAAATAAAATTGATAAAATATTAATTTAAAAAATAAAATATATTTAAAAGTGTTATATAAAATTGAATTTATCAACAATGATGTAATTGAATATATAAAACTGATGTAAGTTAGACATATCAAACTTTAATGCTAGAAATAAAATGAGAATCAACCACCCTTGGACAAGTATTCGACGACTGCATTAGTGGGTAAGTTCGCCCTCTCCATCCCATTACTATTAAAATTCATCTATGTTTTTGACATATTAAACTCTTTATCAATTTCGGATGGGATTAGGTCACATAATGCTCTGTCTCCTATTTTAGGGGTGGGGACCCTTCGGACTGCTACACCTCATTTGGCTGGGGGGGAGGGTGGTGTTAACAGCTTGAGTGACCCACCCATTGATTTTTGGTTTGCTTTATCTTCTGAGTCGGGTGGGGATAGTGGCCATATATTTGGTCCATAGGAATTTCCACCTCTTTGTCATACTGGGGGTTTGGACATTTTTATCTCACCTTCTCCGCTACTGGATTCCTCTCCTGGGGAGCTACAACCCTCTTCTCCTCCTCAGGGTGCTTTGTCACCCTGTCCTCGGGGTAGGGACTCTCCGACTAATCCTTCTGGGGCAGCATTCGCCCCTCTTCCTACCTTTGTTGTGGATGAGTCCTCCAGTCCCAATATTTTTCCCATTTCAGCTATCAGATAGGCTAACGTCTCTATTTGGAAGCTTATGATGTCCAAGAATGATGACATGAAGGGGGTTAATGACTCTATCATGGAGCAGGCCTTTATCAATCCAAGGATTGTTCCTCTTGCTGACCATGGGTTGACTCCCAGTTCGTGGACTTTGTCTCCTTCCACCATCCAGGATCTTAGAGAATCTGCATCCCCCTCACGGGTTGCTTGATGAATTTTATCTCCTTTATTGTTCGTGGGCTCGACGGAGGTACAAAATGTTCTTCTATCGAGCGCCATCTTGATACTATCCGTTCGTCTGTGATGTTCCTTTAGGAAACTTTGACTACGTGGAGTTGTGCCTACGATGTTTTCCTTCATTTACGTATTGGTTGGCACACCAGTGCTATTGATGCTCTATGACATTCGGGGGGACATTGGTGGCTTGGAACCCTCTTGTATCTAACCTCGAGGCTTTCAACACTTGTGTAGGTATCATTCTCCCTGGGAAACTGAAGGGACTGGATCTATCTGTTAACCTTCGTAATGTATATGGGCCATATGCAAATAGGAAGTTTTTTTGGGAAAATGTCAAGGCTTTTGGTCTACTCTCGCTCCCTCATCTCATTATCGCGGGTGATCTAAATTTTACTTGGTCCTCAGACGAGGTTTTGGGGGTTGGGCGTACAAATGACCCTTGGCATATTACTTTCTTTCTCTTCTGGGGTGCATTGCTCCTGGATATTGCTCTGGCGATTTCATCACCTACTTGGTCAAATGGAAGATGTGGCTCGGCTTGTATTGCAAAATGAATCGATCGTTATTTTATGGTTGAATCTTTATGTGATCAGATGGGAAAATTCCGAACTTGGAACTATTCTACTGGTTTTTTGGATCACAAAGCTATTATTTTACAACTGGATTTTGACCGAGGTTTTTTGCTCTATCCTTTCAAATTCAATCCAACTTGGTTGGATGAGGAAGACTTTAAATCTTTGGTTGTGAATCAATGGGCCATATTAATTATTGCAGCTCCTTCCCATCTACAACAGATGAAGAATTTACTATACAAATTAAATAAACTACAGACACTGGTTTATGCTTGGGAAAAGGAGATGAAATAAAAAGCTGAAAAAAATCCTTATGTGAGATAGAAACAATTATCCAATCCCTTGAGGATGTTGTGGATTTAAATTTTTTCACTGAGAACGTAAGATTGTACTTAAGGACCTGTATGTGCAGAAGCATAGAATTCTTTTGCATAAGGAGGAGACCCTAAGACAAAAGAGTCGAGCCATTTAGTTAAAGGATGGAGATGAAAATACCAAATATTTTCATAACTATGCAAATAAGATATGGTTGAACAACTCGATATGGGAATCTAGGGATGATCAAGGTTCCATTAAATCGATGGAAAAAATATTTTTCTCAACTCTTTATAAGGATCCTAAGACCACCAATATGTGTGACCAATTATCTATCATAAAATGTTTTCCTTCATACTTTAACAATGCAGATTGTGATGTTATTGGGGGTCCGGTCACATTGGTTGAGGTGGAGTTGACACTGAAATGCTTTGCTAAGGAAAAGAGCTTGGGACCTGATAGGCAGATGACTGAGTTCCTTTTTACACCTTTTTGAGTTGTTGGGTATGGATTTGGTCCTGGCTATTGAGGACACCAAAAATTCGGGGGTCATACCTGACTATTTAAATACAACATATCTCACTCTAATTTTGAAGCTGGATAGACCTGTATCTTTTGGTGATTATAAGTCAATTGCTTTATGAAACCTTTTGTATAAGTTGATTACAAATATTATTGCATAAATATTAAATCCTTTCCTTGGTAAATTCATTTCAGCTGAACAATTTGGGTTTCATCTGAACTGACAGATTTTGGATGCTGTGGGGATTGTGTAGGAAGTTTTACATTCGGTTAAATCGAAGAAATTAACTGCTCTTATTCTTAAATTGGATTTGGAGAAGCATTATGATAAGGTATACTGGTCATTCCTCAGACTGATTCTTTTACAGGTGGGTCTCTCCTCGGAACTTATTCAGTGGATTATGTCCTGTGTGACTACTTCCAATTTTGTTGTTTTAATCAATGGTTCTCCTACTACTTTTTTCAAAGGCTCTTGGGGTATACGCCAAGGATGTCCACTATCTCCATATATGTTTCTTTTAATCATAGATAGTTTTAGTAGGCTCCTTATCCAGGCTAAGGCTACAAATATTATGAAGGGTATCAAAGTGGCGGGATCCATTTTTCTGACTCATATACTATTTGTGGATGATGTCTTGATTTTCGATGATGTTAATGTTAGGGAATGGTTTCATATTAAGTCTATGGTTGATCCATTATGTGGTGCATCGGGGATGTCTATTAGTGCTCATAAATCTATTAATCTGCCACAGTAATATAGGGACTAGACACAAGTATCATCAAAGATTAATAACAATAAGTCATGAAAATGGTGTAATAGGGCTACAAAATGAGTAGCCGCTCTGTATATTCACACAAAGAATGAGTAATACGATACAATATCATGCTGTAAGCATGAATGACAAAGTAATTCGAATTCCCAAGGAGGTCATTCGAATTGAATGAGTGAGTCTAGCTTAACTAAATGTAAGCCATATTCAACACTCAAGTTAACCACTGATCAAAACCCTAATTGACTCAACTGAGCCCTAACTGAAGTTAGAGTGCAATAAATGATTGATTCTAACTGAAAGTAGGTCAGACACATGTCACAGCAAGCCAACCATCAAGTGGTAGCACATCAATAACTCCAATGAACCCCGATAAGGTTAACTGAAGTGTAACTGAACATCGAAAGTGGTTGGAGGCGCCCCTGTTGACTCCAATTCATTAAATATTCAATAAATAATAAATTTAATGATGGAGGGAGCCTTCAATGCTTTGTTTAACTGATTGTAACCATCAGTTAGCAATATGGGGCTTTAATGACACTCATATCACCCTTGGAGTGGTCCAGTTAGCCTCCCCGAATGTAGGAGAAGGCTAAGTTAGCCTCCTTGACTGAAAGTAGGCGCGTGTGTGATGTAGTTGATGTCATCTAGTGCTCCTCTGATGTCAATTAAGTCAATAATACTTAGGATAGTGGTTTAACTAGGCCAAATTGACCAAAAAGAGTGTGTATGGTGGTAAATGTCTCCAACACCCCCCCTTAAGCTATACTTGGGAGGAGTTAGAAAAAATAAAATGCATAAAAATGCTAGGGCCCCAGCAACTAAGGCCATAGGTCACCCTGTATGATGCTAAAACTGAAAACAATGCTAAAAAACAAACTAAGTGAGGAAAAGAGGGAAAACCCAGTGGGAAAAACCCCCCCTCAAGCTGAACACTGAAAGTAGTCTGAATCACTCTAATGAACTCACCCCCAACAGTGAACGGAGGTAAGTGAACTTATTTTCTAAAAATATCTTGGTGAAGATGTCTGCAATCTGCTCATTAGTCAGGCAGTATTGCAGAATGGTGGTCCTGTCATGCACTAGCTCCCTGATATTGTGCATGTGGATCTCTACATGCTTGGTCCTCTGCTTGGTAACTGGATCTATGGATATCTTAATAGCACTTTGATTGTCACAAAAGAGGACAGTGGACAAACTACTACCAAGATCAAACTCTGAAAGAATTCCTTGCAATGAAACTGCTTGGATGCAAGCATTCACCGCTCCTCGATACTCAACCTCTGCTGAAGATAGTGCTATGGCAACCTGATTTTTGCTAGACCAGCAAGTGGGGCCACCACCAAACATGAATACATATCTGGAAGTAGAATTCTGATCAATAGAATCACCCGCCCAATTGGAATCTTTGTATCCAACTAGCTCTAGCTCGGAGTCTGCAGCATAGTGATTGTCGTAGGTCCTGGTTCCCTGAATATACTGCAGGATCCTCTTGGCTTCCTTCCAATGAAGACCATGAGGCTGCTGCATGTATCTTGATACAACATTCATGGAATAATAGATATCAGGCTGAGAATGTGTCAAGTACAACAAGCTGCCAATCAACTGTCGATAGATAGTGCAGTCCATGGGAGGTGTGCTTTTTCCTTCTTCAAGGCTGATCCCTAAAAGGAAAGGGAATGGTGCAGGCATACATTCTACCATGTTAAACTTGACTAACATGTTTGATATGTATTTGGACTGAGTGACCATAACTCCATCATAATTTTTCTCAATTTTGAGCCCCAAAAATTCTTTTAGGATCCCCAAATCACTCATTTCAAAGGCATTGTGGAGAGCAGTTTTGATGGCTGAAATGGAAGCAATTGTGCTACCTGTGATCAGTAAGTCATCATCATATAAAACAACAATAATCAAATGACCATCAAAGTGCTATAAATATACATTTGGATCTGATCTACACCTTTGGAAGTTTTGCGAGAGAAGGAAGGCATCCATCTTGGAATACCACTCTCTTGGGGCCTGTTTTAACCCATATAGTGACTTCTTTAGCTTGCAAACCAAAGATGGATCAGTGATGTAGCCCTCAGGATACTTCATGTATATCTTCTCATGAAGATCTCCACGCAAAAAGGCTAACTTAACATCCATATGATGCACTTCCTAGTGCTTAGATGCCGAAATTGCCAAAACTAGGCGGATGGAGTCCATTTTTGCAACCGGTGCAAAGGTCGCATGGTAGTCCACACCTTGGACCTGAGAGAAACATTTTGCCACCAGCCTTTCCTTATATTTTCAGGTGCTTCCATTAGCAGCAACCTTGGTCCAAAACACCCACTTGTATTGAACCAATTTCCTTCTTGGAGGAAGAGAAACTAGCTCCCAAGTAGTGTTTTTCTAAAGAGAATTCATCTCTTCATCCATGGAAACTTGCCATCTCAGATCCTTCCGAGCATGGTAGTAGGATTTTGGGTCTAAACTAATCATCAAATAGCAAGTTTCAGATAGCAAATTATCAGGACAAGAAATCGCAATACTTTCTCTTTGGAAATCAAACCGGGTTCTCCTTAGAGCATCCGGATTTCCAATGTTATCTCCTACAGAGGAGAGTGTCTGTTGGGCCCATGTGGGAAGAATATTTTGTACTTTAGGTTCTGATTCAGAATCTGATGTTTGCTGCACACTGATATAAGAAATCAGAGGATCCAAATCAGGGTCATCATGTCATGTCCCCATGCCTCTGACCGACGAAGAGGGCACGACCCACCTTCAATAGACCGGGCTAAGAGCCCCATGAATCATGTATAGGCATAAAATTGCTGAAACAGAATGCTGAAAGAAAATGCATTGCAGTATAACATGCACATATGCAATTAATCATCATACACAGCGGAAACCAACAGCATTTCATACATGCATGCATTGAACATGTTCATCATATAATTATCAGAAAAGATAGTTGCAGAAGTAAAAGGCACAAGATTACTTATCTTATGAAAAAACTTGCTCCGCAACCAGCTACGTCACTACAACGTTCCACCCAACCATAGGCCAGCGTGCTCCTTAATCTCTCAGCAGCGCTGCCACCCCCGAGCTGGGCATGATTCTCCAAGGAATAAGGGAACAAGAAGGCTTACACATAGCCAGGGATATACAAAACACACAGCCAAGCCAACAAAGTTGGTTTTATCAGGCCATCAAGGAGTTGGGAAAGGCTAATTGCTAAGCTGGTGAGCTCATTACAGAGCCAAGAACACCTACACCAGAACTAGCCTGACCTCTAAGACACCAAAACTAGCCTGACCTCTAAGACACCCAAACACACCCAACACAAGGAATCGGTCCCTTCTCTGCTACACAGTCCCTCAAGCCCTGCATTCCCTTCCAGTGCTATTCAGGGGTGATGGAGAAGAAGGCCAGCCCTCTAGCTCTGTCTGTGTGGTTTCCAGCCACCAGGTTTATCAAGAAAATCTAAGCCAACATCCTTGCTCCTCTCATAGTCCGAAGACCAAACATTGCACTCCGGCAATTAATTAGCTATCACAGCTTAAACAGGGAAAAGACTCCCCAGCGAATTACACAATCCCAACCACAACAGCAAATATAATTCCAACAGGGGAAAAATCACAGCCCGTCTTGGAAACAAAATCACTGGGAACAAATACACAGACCACGCTGGGAAATAAACTACCATCTTCCGACCTGTGCGTGAGCAAACAAACAATTGCAGACCCCACGAATCAGCCCATGAGGAAAGGATTCAGCCACTTCATTCGCAAATCCGTAGAGGAATACGGCGTGGGTAAAAACCAGAAAACTCCTGTGCACGAGAGAGAGGAATGAACAGACAATGGAGGTTCTGCGTGAGGAAAAACAGTTCCATTTTTTTCCGTGGATGAACAAACAATAGGAAGGACACGAAAATTGCAATGCGTGGGTGTTCAGCAAACTCGTGGAGCCAAGAAAAATGTCTGTCTGAGGGATGAACAGCCAAAATCGGGAGGTCGCGAAAATTGGAGAGTGCGTGAGGGTTTTTTCCTGCCATAGTGAAGTCAACAGGGGGTGGAGTGTGCATGAGGGTGAGGACTGACAGTCCTGCCACCCCACTCCCAAAGCAATTAACTGCCTCAACCACCAGCAGCAATTATTTAATGAGAGTGGTTGGAAGAAGACACATGGGTTTTTCTCTCATTAGCCAAAGTTTGACAAATTTCCCCACATCCTTATCCTTGTGAAAATCATGCCCCTTTCGATTTAGTTTCCGCGATTGTAGCTGGTAGGGTTCATTTAATTAATTATAGATGCATATTTACATGATGACCCACATAATATATGTCGCATGCCCCGATATACAATCGGTGACAAATTTAAATCCAAAACATAACATGACCGATCAATGGTGAGGCCTTGGACTTTAGCTCCACACCATGATCATTTACAATATATACAACATATACATCTAATGCAATGGGGTCAAAACCAGGGAATTACACATCACCCCCAATTTCATCATCAAAATATTCAGTAGAATAGGAAGAAAAATCAGCAGTTTTCTCCTTCAGTAGTTCCACCTCCTAAAGAGGCTCATCGAACTTGACACTTCTCTCTCGATGATCTGTTTTGTTTTGATATCCAGTAGCTTTAAACCTTTTGATTCATTAGGATACCCAATAAACATACATTCTATGCTTTGCAGTTGCAAAGCCCTTCTTTTATCAAGTGGAATCCGAGCCCATGCAGTGGACCCAAACATCTGCAGGTTCAACACATCTGGCTTGTGTCCGAAGTATGCTTCGAAATGGGTTTCCCCTTTCATGAATGAGTGTAGCACCCTGTTCTAAATGTATGCTGCAGCATGCATGCCTTCAGCCCACAAATTTGCAGCCAACTTCTTTGATTCCAACATACAGGTGGTCATCTCCTTGAGAGACCGATTCTTCCTTTCCGCTACTCCGTTCTGTTGGGGAGTGTAGGGAATTGAATGTTGGACCTGAATACCACTTTGGGAGCATATGTGCAGCAACTGATTGCTGACATAATCCTTTCCATTATCAGATCTCAAGAGCTTGATCTTAAGCCCAGAGGCATTCTCGATCAAGGCCTTCAGTTCAGAAAATTTTTCACATACTTCAGACTTCTTTTTGAGAAAGAAGACCCATGTGTACCTTGAAAAATCATCAATAAAAGTCAGAAGATAACTTGATCCATTCATGGATGTGACAAGCATTGGACCGCTGATATCAGAATGTATCAGCCCCAATATGCATGTAGCTTGGTTTGCCTTCCCCCAATCGAACTTGTGCTCAGGGTGTTTTCTAATCACACAACCCTTGCAATTTCCAGTGGTTTCCTTAATGACTGGGAGGCCTTCAACCATGGATTTTTTCTGTAATTGCTGCAAATATTTGAAATTTAGATGGCCAAACCTTTCATTCCACAGCCTACTAACTTCATTTCCATGAGTTAGTAGAGCGGTGGGCTTTGCATCCGCAACAAAGTGAGAGAACTCATAGGCTTTTGCATGATGGTTTGCAAGGCCTTCAGCAATGAGTTTCCCAGATGCAAGCTCCATTATCTCAACATAATTTGGGCTAAAATAAAATCTCTTAGGCACTCCTGTATGTGTCATCTGATAGACACTAAGGAGATTTGATGCCAGAGACGGTACATACAAAACATTTGAAAAATAGCCATTCTCAAGATCAACTGTACCTTGTCCTTCTGAAATGATGGTGAAGTCATCTCTGATGTGGATGGGGATGGATTTTCCGGTCTCCAAGGATAGAAAGAAGTCTCTTTCAGCCATCATGTGGTTCGAAGCTCCAAAATCAATCAACAGTGCTTTGGAATTCGAAGTGCTTGCCATGAGGGCATGACATTTTTCATGCTGTGGTTCCCGATCTTGTTGATCTCTCCTTCGAAAGCTTTCTGGAAGATTGATGTGGTTTATCTCAAGGAGAGAGGTAGCTTCATCAAGCTTCTTCTTCATGCAGGCATGTTCAGGGTGGAATCCCTTCCCGCGGTATGAACACTTGACTTTTTCCTTTCCATGGTGCCCTTTTCCTTTGTTCTTCCTTGAGCCGAAAGACTCATCATGCTATTGGTTTTCAACTTTAGTCTTAGGAGCTTCAAATTTAGTTTTTGGGTTCTTCTGCTACTTTCCTTTACCCTTTAGATCTTTGCGCCCCGAGACATGGAGGGCTTGATCATGGGAGGATATTATGATCACCATCTGGACAAGCTTATCATGTTCACTTGTCATGGACTTAATGAAAGCATTGAGTGTAGGAATCTTCCATCCAAGGGTTGTGAGCTTCCCGGAACGGAATGTAGAGAAAAAAATTGAATAATCAGCTCCAAGTTTGGAGAGTATGGCGAGGATGATCTGATCATCCACCTTCTCCACTTTGCATTGCTTCAAGAGTAAGACAGTGTGCTTGAAATTTGTGAAAAAGTCATTCAATGTCTTGAAATTGGAAGGCTGGAGAGACATCAATTCATTTTCGAGCTGGTAAACTCTCAAATCATCCTGCTTTCCATATAGGGTTTCCAATTTGTCCCAAATTTCCTTTGGAGTCTTCAATCCTGAAAGATGGAAAAGAAGATCCAGGGAAATAGAGAGGCACAATAATATGGATGCTTCATCCTTCTTGTTCAAGAATCTTGATTTGTCTATAGCAGAACCAGGCTCATCTTCAGTGTCCATGGTGACTCTATAGAGTCCTCTGGAGCACAGCTGAATCTCCATGTCTCCTTTCCATGAGTGGAAATTGAATGGATTCAAAAGATCTACTGAGGAGGCCATGTAGATTTGCTGGAGCAAATGCTTCACCTGTAGAAAACTTGAAAATCACAACAGAAAGGGCAATGTAAGGTCGGACAGCCTGCACATTTTAGGCTTTCATCACACCCAACATAGTCAATCAAGCAAGCTTGATCAACAAGTTCTTTACTTGGGGTATTAAGTGGTAAGCCTTGGCTTTTGGTGCAGTGCTGGATTTTTGAGCTATTGCTCAATTTTCATGCAAGATTTGTCAAAAATCTTGTTTTTGAGAGATCTAAGCTTTGTCCCACCATGAGCTCTGATACAATATTAATCTGCCACAGTTATCTAGGGATTAAACACAAGTCTCATCAAATATTAATAACAATAAGTCATGAAAACGGTGTAATAGGGCTACAAAATGAGTAGTCGCTCTGTATATTCACACAAAGAATGAGTAATACGATACAATGTCATGCTGCAAGCATGAATGACAAAGCAATTCGAATTCCCAAGGAGGTCATTCGAATTGAATGAGTGAGTCTATCTTAACTGAATGTAAGCCATAGTCAACACTCAAGTTAATCACTGATCAAAACCCTAATTGACTCAACTGAGCCCTAATTGAAGTCAGAGTGTAATAAATGACTGAGTCTAACTGAAAGTAGGTCAGACACATGTCACAGCAAGCCAACCATCAAGTGGTAGTGCATCAATGACTCCAATGAACCCCGATGAGACTGTGACACCTTTTCATTTTGGCATCCATTCTACACATTTCCCCTCAACATTAGAAGTTTGTATATTCCAATTGAAATAAAAAAACCTCATATGTTAACATACTTCTTTCCATTTGTTGAACTATACCCTAACCTGCCACACAATTTATCATTGATTCTATACTTTGCTTCTCATCATGCCACTCCTCATTATTATAATCATAATAAGAAACTTATCTAAAACTTACTCCCTTATTAAAATCCATCTAAAATCTAAGTATATCGTAGAAACCTTAGATATAGATCTTAATCATATATTAAATATACTATTAATAAAGACAATATTGATGACCTCTATCATAATTTTACAACAACACACTAGATACTTCATTAATGAGTTCCTATAGAGGTGTTGTGTAAAAAGGAAAATAGAACAATAAACCCTTGGTATGATCAAGAGTGTAAGTATGGTAGAAAATCCATTAAGGATACTTCTAATGGGTCCTTAAAATTCGACAAGATATATAATTACACAACATCAAGTCTAAAAGGAACGGGAATATTTATAAATGAAGATCTCATTCCAGAAGATCAAGAAGAATTAAGAAAGGAGGTTCAAAAGGTAAAGGAAACTAAGAAGGAAGGAAAATGGGTAATAATAAAAAATAGAAAATACATTATTCGAGATAGAAACCAAAAAGATAGTAATAAATGGCAACTCAACATGCTTTGCATTCTTTCTTGGAACTGTCGGTGTTTCCAATGGAACAAAGGCCCCAAGCTAAGTTGGATCTCGAATGAAGTTGATATCATTTTGTTAGTTGAAACTAGGGAGCACCATGAATCTAAGGTCCCTAACATAGATGGATTTATACTTTGGTCGATATGGAACAAATGGTCCTATCATAGAGGCATTGGGGGTATAGCTTGTTTCTCCCCCCATGCTAGGATTTATAAAAATACCCTTACAACCAATATATTTGGATAGATATTACTGACATTAATAGTAATAATAATTACTACATAGCAATCTGTTATTTTGCCCCTATTAATTCTAACTTCTATAAGAAAAGCATTTTAGATAAAAAATTGTCCTTACCATGGTTTAGAGAATGATATTTCTAACCTAAGGAATAAAGGTAATATCCGCTTAATGGGTGACTTTAATGCTCGTACTTCAATCAAACAAGCTATTCTTCTAAGCAATTATTCCAACCCTAATCCTCTTTGGTTAGACGAAGACCTTACTCTAGATAGCAGGTACAATAGAAGCTCTGAAGATCTAGGGGAAAAATTGTTTGGGTCTGAGCTAGTCAAGCTTTGTAGTGCTCAAGATCTCATAATTTGCAACAGTCTAAAGAAGTGGTCCAATTCTATCCAGATGACTTGTATCCATGAGCTTGGTAGCAGCGTGGTAGACTATGTTATTTACGATATCCCTTCATATAATGAAATAATAAATTTTGACATCGTATAGGACCACGAGTCTGACTCAGATCATAGATCCTTAATTGTAACTCTCAATTTTGTCATACATAGAGATCCCATAGAAGATAATCCTTATAGCCAAAAGAACTTGATCTTTGATAGAAATAATTTTTTCTTTTTTCTAAATGATTCAAAAAATATTTACCTTCCTTTATCAAGTATAGACAACATAGAAGACCTCTATCATAATTTTACTACAACCCTCTCACATTCTATTAACAAGTTCTCAATTGAAGTCTCAAGTAATAAAAGAAATATAAAAACCAACCCTTGGTATGATAAAGATTGTAAAAGCGCGTGAAGAGAAATTAAGGAAGCTCTTGATGAGTCTCTTAAAATTGACAAGATAAAAATATACAAATCCCTAACTAAAAGGAAAACAAATACAATATATTCATAAAATACAAGAAAATCTCTTACACCTCTCTAAGGTGGCTCCTAAGAAATTATGGAGGAAGATTCTAACTAGAAAAACTAAAGATAATAATAGAATTGCTTTACACGATTGGAATCCCTATCTTAGAAAGATTTATGAATCCCCGAATGTCATAGACAACTTTGAAACCTTGCTCACAACGATAGAAGTTTTCTCACTAGAAGAAATATTTTGGGATTAAGCGTCTGGAAAATGGAAAAGCTAAGGACATTGAAGGTTACTAGGAAGAAATCTTAAAAATTGGAGGTCATGTCCTCATCCTTCACATCCACAAGCTATTCAATCAAGCAGTCCAATAAGGGTTCCCTAAACCTTGGACTCAGAGCCTCATTATCCCTATTTTTAAAAGTGGGGATACAAATAACCCCTCTAATTATCGGATAATTATAATTAGCTCCCTCTTACCCAAGTTATATGGTATTATTTTGGAAAAGAAGATCAGCAGATGGCTTGAAAGTGAAGGTAAGCAGGCTAAAGTCCAAGCAGGTTTTAGAAGGAAACACTCAACAATGGACCACCTCGTTACACTTAGGATCATTGTGGAGGAGTGTCATAATGATAAATCCAGTCTCTTTTGTTGCTTTATGGACTTTAGAAAAGCTTTCAATACGGTTCCTAGAAATAACTTATGGAATAGATTAAAAGAGCTAAAGGCTTCTTTAGAGTTGAGAGCTGCAGCAATAAGGTTATACGAGAATGTAATCGCCAAGTTTAAGAGCAACGAGGGGTGGTCGAGAGATATTAAGTGTAATATCGGAGTTAAAAAAGGTTTCCCCCTCTCCCCTACCCTATTTGGTATTTACATCAATAAGCTAGATGGTTGTTTAGAAGAAGCAAGCTACGCCGGCACGTTCTTATCTAGAATAGTCATCATCCTTCTTCTCTATGCTGATGATATTGTTCTTCTGGAAAGGTGTCCACCTGATCTTGATAAGCAACTACGAATTCTTAAGGATTTCTGCTCTACCATGGGTATGACTGTCAACAATGACAAAAACAAAAGTTATGATTATCAAATCCAAGGACACTTACGCTAATTTTGTGTATGCCAATAGCAACATGGAGGAAGTGTCTTCTTACACATACCTAGGAATTGATATTCATCACAAGCTCAACTGGAACTATAGCATTGAGAAAAGGATTAATGGAGGGTTGAAATCTTACTTTGGTCTTGAAAATAATTGTAAAGCAACAAACCTTGTGATGTGGGATAAAAAGAAGTTCCTCTTTGAAACTTTAGTCACTCCTGTTATCTTGTATGGATGTGAGGTTTGGGGTTGCAGCATCTCTAGAGAATCTTGGATAAATATTGAGCAAATACAAAAACGTTTTATAACATATAACCTCAAAATTAAAAGCAATACACCATATACTATTCTACTTATAGAAGTGGGTATTTCCCCTATCGAGATCCTAGCTATGACTAGGATTCTATTGTACAAGCACAAAATCAATAACATGGGAAACCATAGAATTCCTAAGCTAGCTTTTAATTCCAGTCAAAACCAGGGATGATTTTAGGGGTGAATTTTAGCCCAATGGGCTATTTTTCCATGTTTTTCTCCCAAAAAAGATTCGCCATTTTGCATTCTTTGAAGCCCTGTTTCGCCCAGTTTTGATGGGGTAAAAAATTTTCACCCTAAAAATCACCAAATTATTACATAAACAATATAAAATCCTTGGAAATTAAAATATTTTTTGAAAAATATCGCCAATCATTTTATTGTTTCCATTTTAAGAATTGGTAATATTCGCCAACATTTATATGCTTTTAAATAAGTATGGTTCCTTAAAACCATCCCTAGTCAAAACCACCTAAGGCTCAAGCGAGGTTGGTATTAAGATACCAGGGCCTGGTTAAACCACTTGGAGATCGACGAAAATATTGCATTGCAGAATATTAATAACATTAAAAATATTGTTACTTCTAATTTTAAAGAGAAACTGTGACGTGAGAAATATTTAGAGGTCATCAAACTGTGACGTGAGAAATATTTAGAGGCTAACAGAAAATTAAGATATTATAAGGAGGTCATCAACCCTACTCTAGAAGATCAAAAGTATCTCTATGTTTTAACTAGTTCAAAGAAAAAAGCTAACATAGCCAAGATAAGAATGAACTCTCATGAGATCCATAGTTAAACATGTCGTTGGACAATTCCTAAAACACCATGGGTGGAAAGGATCTACCATCTCTGTAAGAATAGGAACATTGAAGATGAAAATCACTTCCTCTAGAGTGCCTTGCGTACACCCACATTAGATCTCAGTTTCCTAATCTTTGTTGCAACACCAAAATTCCTATCCTTTTAACTTGTCAAAATTATAGTGAGCTAGGGATGCTTCTCACCAAGCTCTTTGAGCATAGGAATACAATTTTAAAACAAACTAATTAATTGGTTTCTTTAGGTCCAATAGACTAAAGTTTGGTCTCAGTGGACGTTAACCATCATCATCACCATCATCATCATATAAGACAAAAATGTACTATATAAATAGAAAGCAAGAGAAGTTTTTGAACCTCTCTAAACTAGATCCTAAGAAATTCTAGAGGAAAATTCAAAGGCATAAAACTAAAGAAAACAATATGACTCTCTTGAGGGACTGGAATTCCTACTTTAAAAATCTTTATGGATCCCCTGTTGTCATGGATAACATTTAAGTCCTTTCTATACAAAAATAAGTTTTTTTTCTCTAAAACACAGTTTGAGGTTAAGGGGAGAAGATAAAGACATCAAAGAACACCAAGCAAAAATATGAAAAATTAGCGGGCCTAACCTCATCCCTCACATCCGCAAGCTCTTAATTTGCACAGTCAAGCAAGGTTTCCCTAAATCCTAGACATAGAGCCTCATTGTTCTTATTTTAAAAAGTGGAGATTAAAAAAATCCATGTAAATATAGGACCATTATGATTTTCCCTCTTTAAGCCAAATTATATGGAATTATTCTATAAAATAAGGTCAACATAATCCTAGAAAGTCATGGAAAAAGAGTGAAAGGCTAGACATAATTTAGGAGCTATCATTCAACTGTAGACCACCTTGTTAGGCTTAGGACCATTGCTGAGGAGTGTCATAATAATAAAACCAATATTTTGTGTTGTTTTTTTAACTTTAGAAAAACATTCGACATAGTTCCCATAACTAGCCTTTGGTATAGATTAGAAGCGCTAAAAATTCCTATTGAGTTGAGAGATGCTACCATTAGATTGTATTGTTATTGCTAAGTTTAGGAACTTTGAAGGATAGTTAGAAGAAATTAATTGCAATATAGGAATCAAACAAGGTTTGTCCCTATCCTTTGTCAAAAGAAGGTTGTGTCAGCATGACTCTAGCTCATATAGTCATCATCCTTCTTCTCTACACAGATGATATTTTTCTTATTGTGAGGAGTCCCTATGATCTCGACAAGCAACTAAAAATTATCAAGGTTTGTTTCCCCTAGTATGGGTATGGCCTTTACCACTGATAAAACAAAGGTTATGATATCCAAATCTAGAAAGGTCACTTATGTTAATTTCAAGTATGACAACAACAGTTTGAAAGAAGTGTCTTCATACAAATATCTCGGAATCAAGCTCCATCACAAGCTTTATTGGAACTATAGATTTGAGAAAAGGATTAGTGAAGGATGAAAATTTTAGTATGGACTTGAAAACAATTGTAAATCAATGTACCTTTGGCTTTGGGATAAGAAGAAACTCATTTTTAAGACTCTCGTCACTCTTGTTATCTTATATGAATGTAAAGTTTGGGGTGGAAACATCTCTAGAGAATTGTGGAGAAGGATAGAGCAAATCCAAAAGCATTTTCTAACACATAATCTCAAAATTAAAGGCAATGCACCCTACCCTCTCCTCCTCATAAAAGCGAGGCTTTGCCCCATTGACAACATGACTATGACTAGGTATGTAATGTACAAGAACAAGATAAAAAAACATGGGAAAGAAGAGGCTCCCTAAGATTGTTGCAAATTCTGGTCAAAACCACTACTCATAGCTTAAGTGAGGTTAACATAAATATGTCAATCTTGGATAAATTATTGGGGAGTTGAGGAAGATGTCACTTTGCAGAATAATGATAATATTAAAGTATTATTAAATCTAAGATTTAATGAGAAGTTGTGGTGTGATAAAGAAATAAAGGATAAAAGAAAATTAAGATACTATACGGAGGTGATCAAGCCTAATCTAGAAGAAGAAAATTATCTCTCTATTTTAACTAGCGTAAAGAAGAAAATCAACATCGCTAAAATAAGAACAAAGTCTCACAAACTCCATAGTGAAACGGGGCGATAGGTGACTCCTTTAACATTGTGGGACAACAGAATTTGTCATCTTTGTGACACTAAGAATGTTGAAGATGTAAATCACTTTATCATAGAATGTGTTGTGTACATCCACATTAGATCGCAATTCCAAAACATTTCTATAATACTAACCTTCATAACCTATAAACCCATCACAACTATGGTAATTTGAGAAGGCTTTCTTAAAACATTTCAAGTACAAAAAAATTCTAAAGAAAACTAAATAATTTTTTTATCTTTATAAAGTTTTATTGATTAATGTTCATCTTAATGAACATTAATAACCATTATGATGATGATGATTAACGTCTCCTGAGACCAACTTTGGTTTATTGTACTTTAAGAAGGATAATACTTGGTTTACTTTAAAATATTGTTCATGTGCTCAAAAATCTTGCCAAGAAGCTTTTCAAGCTCACTTTAGTTTTGGCAAGTCATGATGTTATAAAGATTTGTATTGTAACAAATACCATGAAACTCAGAATTAATGTGGGTGTAAGTAGGACACTCTAAGAGAAAGTGAATTTCATCTTCAATGCTCCTAACTATATAACTATAATATTAACCAAATAACTTAATAAAATACTTAAAAATGACAAATATGATTATAATCTAGTCGTATATATTATTTTAGGTTTAAAGACAACAATAAAGCTAAAAAGATTAAAATATATATAGTAGACAAAACTCTTAAAAGCAACGATATTGAAGAAACGAAAATCAATAGTGCCATCATTACAAGCCATTCTCAAAAAGCAAAAGTAAGTGGTATCGATGAGCTTTTGAGTGCTCGAAAGGAAATATGTCAACATACATTGTATTCATAAATCCCAATAATGGGATAGTAACGAGCCTTGCAAAACGATTTACGAAGGTATTTAATTTAAGCCTAAGTTTTATTTTAAGATATTAAAAGCAATTTTCATATCTCTCCTTGAAACTCTTGGTCAACTATTGAATAATATATGCCAATAATTTGATGGTCAAGAATTGTATCGAGTTTAACTTGAGTTTTAATATACGATATTATAAGCAATTTCCTTTATGCTTCCCACTATCTCTTAGGCAATTTTTAGTCAACTCGAATAATATATGAAATAGTTCTTCAAAATGATAATCGCAATATAGGCTATAAAGTGGTTAAAACTTATAAATTGTTTATCAGGTCTAATTTGTTAAATATTTTTAGTATATGGATTAAATAAAAGTGAACTGCTAGATTTTTTTATAGCTTGAATTAGGGTTGATTAGGTTTAGAATTTCAAAACCTTTTGAATATCATAATGTTTATAAAATAATTTTTATAAAATACATATGTTTGTAAGTCTTCAGTAGATTCTTATATGTTATTAGTATTATTAACACAAAATAATTGGACCATTATCTTTTCAAAGGCATAATTTTTACATAATGATTGAAATGCATCAGAATTGAAAAGTTATTTATGTATAAAAAAAATTGTATTGGATACCTCTAAGACATTTATTTGAGGTTTAAGATTTTAAAATTCCATTTCCTTGTATTTTGAACTAAGAACTATTAATTATGATTTATTTATTGAAAAGTTATTTATACAAAATGTATTGGATACTTTTAATATACATTTATTTGAGGTTTAAGATTTTAAAATTTCATTTCCTTGTACTTTTACCGGATGAAAAATAACAGTTCTTTGATATTCATGGTGAATCAAAGGTAACAAGTTACATCATCATGAGACAAAGCCATAAAGGACCAAGTCTAGTGCCAACAAACCCAAAACATAATTTGGTTAGACTCTTAAATACATCTAGATCACAAAATAACGGATTATCCAAAGTCCCTAGAGAAGATATTGAGAAACCAGATATGTCATCGTTTCTAGAGAGACAACTTTGGATGATTTTTGGCACTTGTTGATCCGTGTATGTGACTGAAGAACTATTTTGAGAACTCATGTTTTTCTACGGAAGTTAATATGACATGACGGAGGTTGAGCGGAATTACTGTGTCTTTTACTGATTTCCTATTTTCTTGTTTTATGTGATCCAAATGTGAATGTAATGTGTATCTGTGACATGGATCTGTGATTGATACAATGTTTTTATGCTTTAGATAATGATATACTGTTAGATCTGTCTGTGCATCAATGTTTTGTGGTGAATCAATTATGTTATTGCGATCTGTTGAATGATGATACAATTCTGGTAATGCGTAATGTGAATGATTAGATCCGTGGAATAATGTTGCTCTAAGTCACTAAGTAGACACATGGTCCTCCTCCATATTGCGGAAAATTGGTTCCGTCATATCTCCCTCGAACATCTCGGGTGAGACTTCATTTGTTCTGTAGGTGTTGTCGGACGGGGTCAAACCTGTCTAGGCCGATGCTCAGGGAGATCGCGGTGTTTTGGGTGTTGACAGAGAGCGAACCCCTGTCAACTGGTTTTGTGTCAACAAATGGTTTCGTTGTCGATATCTTAGTTTGAAGAGGGGGAAGGACATGTTGTGGCATCCAAGGAAACCGGAGATCCAAGATTGGTTTGACCAGAAAACAAGGGAGTTTGCTAAGAAAGAGAATCAAAACCTTGGACTGACGACGGATCAATGGCTGGTAGAGTATAAGCACGACGATCCTCACGAGTAATTTTTCTCTGAGTTTCCAATCATCATGTACAATTGGTTGGCGCGCTTGACATATTAGAAGACTAATTTCCAAGGAGGTGAACAAACTTCCAGGACCCCAGAATTGATCCAGGAGTTGCAGGAGGTAGATAACAGAGTGTCAAGGGCTGTTGAAGTTTGGCTTGACAGTATCTTGGATGGCTATATCACTAAGTTCGTGGTCAACACAACTAAATCCTACAGTGAATCAGAAAGAGATTTTTTCAACGGACCAAGAGGTAGGTTCCTATTGTCTTGGAAATTGTTTATTAAGATGTTTATCTACGAAAAGGGCATACTAAAGATGCAACTCGAGTAGTAGAGTCTTGGTGTGTAGAGGTTGCGGGTATTGCTGAGACAAGGGTTCGATGGAATGATATAGGAGAGTTGGATGGAATTTACAACGAGATTGTAAGGGAAGCCGAGGAAGGAAGTGGTCTTATGAGAGGAGGAGAAAGCTTTCGACAAGAGAAGAGGTAGAGGACAGGAGAGAGTCCTATTGCGACTAAGACATAAGGCCATGAAGGAATACCACACGGGACAAAGTGACCCTATAGCAATGAAGGAGATGACCAAGCTATGCTCGAGCCATAGGAAGGAATGACCCAGAGAAACAACATACCCACACCTCTGTGCACTGCGCCACACTAAGGAAGGAACACAAGTTTGACACCATTGTGTCTGATGTGTCAAATGCATTCTAATAATAGTAGATCAATAGTTGCAGGAAGAAGGCCTATGATGGCGGGAAACGATGCAAAGTTACCCCAATTTCATGGGAACGAGATTGAGGATCTTGAACAATATTGGTTCTTCTGTGAAGCGGTATGGACTGTCAAACAAACTATGGATAATGAGGTTAAGAAAGGTCAATTGGTGATGACCCTTCGAGGTCGCACAATGGACTGGTTCATCAAATTTGTACAAGTCCCTACAGGGGCTTCGATGAAAACATTGGCTGAAGTTAGGAAAGGATTGATTGAAGAATTAAGCAGTATCAAAATGAAACTTTTAGGATTTTGATCAAAGGCTTAAGATGCTAATGGAAAGAGTCATCTTCAAGATGAGGGATATTCAACATAAGGAATGATTCATCGTGATGTTACTGTCTCATATTAGACTACTGTTGATGCAGCAAAAGATCGTGACACAGAGCGAGGCTCTGGAGATCGTAATGAAGTTGGAAGCTTCACCAGTTGGTGAGAATGCAATTGGGATGAATCAGATCCAGATGCATCTAGTGAACTTGACGCTCTAGTTGCAAAATATCAAGAAAGGAAAAGAACATCGCAAAGAGGTCTGGTGTACCCGATGTCGTGCAGATGGACATACTAAGGATAACTGCTTGGATTACCAAAACTACCTGTTGTCAGGAGCGTCAAACCCATTGAGTTGTGGCAGTGTGCCATGGTGTCGTATTTTTCAAGTTTATGGGAATCGACATGAAGATTGTGGATAAATGCAAAATATGGTCACGAAGCCGACGAACTTATACTGTACATTTTGTCGATCTGTTGGGAATGAAGATAAGGATTTTCGTGCATATGATCTACTCCAGGATTAAACAATGGACATGTACTATGTAAAGGGAGAGGACCATCGAAAAATACAGCAACTGCAGTCGTAGGTGGTATAGTTGCCACCTCAACCGTAGTTGTCCTGCAGCCACAACTGCAGATGCAGTTTGTACCGCAATCGCAACTACAATCGTAGTATAACCAGATGGATATGGCTCCACAATAGCCAAAATATGTTCAGCAATAGCCAAATACCCTGCAGCAGCAATTCAATCAACCATAGTATAAGCAACAAGGAGGATTTCAAGGAAAATGAGGTGGAGGCTTTGGTCGAGGAGGAGCACGAGGCCGCGGACCTATCCAATGTTATAATTGCAACGTATTGGGACATTATTAGAGATATTTCTTGCAATTACAAGTGCAGTGTACGTATTCTATTTTTGTGGACCACACGGTTGAGAACTATCCGCAACTGATCGCAAAGTTGTAGGAAGGGAATGTCCCTTAGTTGGAGAACCAAAATCAAAATCAATTATAGAATCAGAATCAGTTGCAAATTTAGAATTAACTTTAGAACCAAAACTAGAACAAAAATCAGAATGGGAATCAACCTGTGAATCCACCGATCAACCAGAATCAGGGACCGACTTTTGCAACAATTTTAGCAGAATGAAACGATAGGAGGAGCTATGAAGGAAGACGATAGCCCGCGTCCACAAATTTGGTTGGTTGCGAAGAAGAAAGTGCATTTTAATGTCGACGTTGAAAGAGACACATTTGTTGAGGCATGCAATGCGATAGGAAGAAATCCTGGTAATTTACCTATCTATGAGATGTCAACTAATTTTGATTCCACTTCAGTAGCATGACCATCACAGAAGCATGGTACCTTGCAACATTTCTTTGAAAGTTGTTTTCCATTGGCAATAGATCTTGACACTCTTGCCGGGATTGAGAGTCTGTTGCATCGACTAGCCAAGGGACGAAAAGAGTCCGCGGTGAACTCTTTACATAAGAAAAGACAGGAAAAGAGATGCACATTAATATTCAGATTAGGGACTACGAAGTAAATTCAATCATCTTGGATCTAGGATCAAACGCCAATATTTTAACAAGGCAGACATGGAAAAAGATGGGGAGCCCGAAGTTGGCGTGGTCCCCTGTGGAGTTGTGACTAGCTAACCGGGTCATAGTAATGCCGATTGGGCAAGTTTCGCACCTTGTCATGGAAGTTGAAGGGATGGAGACTTATGTTGATTTTTATGTTATCGATGTTGTTGATGGCAGAGGCTCCAATCCCACGTTGTTGGGAATTGGATTGGCCAATGATAGTTTGGCAGTGATCAACTTTAAGAAATGTGTTATGACTTTTGAAAACCGCGACATCAGGGTCATTGCTCCGATGGATCCAACTAAAGGGCGAAGGTATGTTGAACCAGTGAGGGATGAAGCTGTAAAAGGATGGGATCATGCATATAACATCTCAAAGGTTTACATCCATTTAAGAGTCGATGGTGAGCTCGGTTATCCCATCTCTAGCTTTGCGTCTTCCAATCTGATGATGCCTTAGAGAGTTGGTGGAATCACATGCATGAGGTATCGCCAAGGAAGTGTGGTCTAATTACACAGTCGTTTTGCAGCGTTGCAACTAAGAATGTTGAATTACCCATATATGAAGGACTTCTTGAGATGTCTGAGTTTCTCATTGAATTTGAAGACAAGGTGTCAAAACCCCTAGTGGATTCTGGTGTTGGATGAAGCGTTGAACGCTACTCCAGCATGCTGGTTGGAGACCCATCAGAAGTCAATCACTGGTTGGTCGCAGTGTCGAATATTGATGGCAGTTCTCTTTGGTAATGCAGAAGAGTACCACACTAGAAGGTACAATGAGAGGAATCCTAGTGATCATCTGATTGAGTGTTAGACCTTGTGGGCATCACGACCAAAGGATGAGTGGGTCCATGCCTTTATCCACACATTGGATGAGATGACACGATCATGGTATGTATCATCCGAGTTGCAGAGAGAGATTACTACTTGGGAAGAGTTGACGGTTTGTTTTATTCACACCTTCAGTTTCACAGATACCAATCCAGCTATTCATGATGCACTATAGCACATCCACAACGTTGTCTTGAAGGAATTACTAGTTGCCTACCCGGTGGATCCACATGTGCAATGTCTGATGTAGTCGATGATGGAATGTTATAATGTGACTAGAGGACATGAGGATGGTGATGATCCATGGAATATCAATATTCCAAAGACAAAAGGGAGTTGATATGTCACAGAACCTGATGTACCGATGGATCCAATGAATCAACCATTAAAAATTAGGAAGGTAAAATGATTGGGACAGAGGAGAATCCCAAATTTGCGAATATTTGGGACTATGGGGATGAAGAGACCATGGCAAAGATCATGGATTTGTTGCATGAACTCCAAGATTTGTTTCCAACCAAGTTTTCTGAGATGAAGGGAATGCTGGGAGATTTAGGAGAAATGAAAATCCCATTGAAGCCTGATGCAAAACCAGTAAGGCAGCGGATGGGTCAAAGCTGAGCTCAATAGAATGCTAGATGCTGGAATAATTGAGCTGGTTGAAGAATCAAAATGGATCAGTCCTATGGTGGTCCAAAATAAGAAGATAGGTGAGGTTCGAATTTGTGTCGACCTGAGAAAATTGAATGATGTGTGTATGCATGATCCATTTTTGGCACCATTCACTGATGAGGTGCTAGAAGGAGTAGGTGGTCAAGAAATGCATTCCTTTACGGATGGGTTTTCTGGCTATCACCATATCAGGATCACAAAAGAGGATCACAACAAGACAACATTCATTACTGAATGGGGTTGTTTTCAATACCCTGTGATGTCGTTTGGGCTGAAGAATGCGCCTACAATATTCTCCAGGGTTGTTGTTGCCGCATTCAAGGATTTTATTCAGAAGTTTATGCAATTTTATATGGATGACTAGGCAATATATGGATTGATCAGAGATCACTTAGAGAACCTGCGACTGATGCTGGAGCGATGTCGACAGCATCAGATCGCGCAGAACTCAAAGAAGTGTATTTTTTATGCACCGTTTGGGATGTTGTTGGCATACATTGTTTGCAAGAAAGGATTGTTGGTTGATCCAATGAAGATCACACTGATTTTGAGTTTACCACCACCTACAAATGTGAAGCAACTGAGAGTGACACTATGGCACATGGGATACTACCAAAAGTTCATTTGTAGTTATGCTACAATCACAGCTCCTATGGAGCGGTTACTGAAGAAGGATGTAGTCTTTGTATGGATTTAGGAGTGTTAGTGCAGTTTTGAGACACTAAAGGAAAAGATGGCATCTGCACCAATATTAGTTTTTCCTGATTGGACTAAGGAGTCCCATGTCTACGTGGATGCATCATCAGCTGCACTAGGAGTGGGGCTGGCCCAGCCAGGGGAGGGAGATTTGGATCACTCGATTGCTTTCTGTTATAGCTGATTTTACCACACTTGGTTGATCACATATTTATGGCATTCCAGGTCCCTATGCAGACTCTTTGGACCCCATGGACATATATTATACTTTGATGTTCCAATATTATCCCCCAAAATCACATGTTTATACCTATACGTGACTTTTAAAGCCATACTCGCGTGTATATGCAATTTTTGACCTCAAACCTGCATACATCGGGATGTGTGCATAATGTGTGTGTCGATCTTATGACACAGTTTTATAAAGATAAATATTTCTTTTTCTGTGTGAAAAAAAAACACCCTTCCTGAATCGAACTAATTGGAATTTCGTCCCCTGCCCAATTTTACCGCACTAAAAGAAATAACTATTTGATATTTTTTAAAGCTATATGATATTTTTAAAGCTATAATACATTTGTGAAATGCCCCCAATTCAAATTCTCCATATTTATCAAAAGGTTTGTCTTATATACCTCCTAAAAAAGTAACGAAGTTCATCACTAGAATTAGAGCAATTTTAGTAATTATTTGTCATGGTTTTAGTACCAATGACCAAGAAAAAAATAATATAGAAAAATATTATGTATGAAAAATATTTGTGCAAAATATGAATGATGATTAATTATTGTCGTGTACTTCCTCTTCATTTTGTATTGTTTCTAGCATTAATTACATGATTGTAGAATTGTGTTTATGTGTTAGTATCATCTAAGATTTTTTCTCTGTGTTGCACAATGTCACACCTATTCTATGAGTATTTGTGTTGCAATGTGTAACTATAGTTGTGTGACATTATTAAGTAATATATTTAGTCTAAGTAACACTATGGCATAACTATTGAGGGAATAGTCACACAAAACCATGTGTTTATTCCTTTCAATTCTTATGTGACCTACTTTCAATTCTAATGTGACCTACTGAAACACTAAAATAGTTGGTTTTGGGACCATAAATACTTGAAATAAAAAATGAAAAATGGATGCCTCTTGTGGGTAGCACACATGGTACGATGGTACGATGTGGGGTTTAGTCCCCATTCACCTATGTCTAAATTCCATGGGGGTGGCCTTGGTGGTACAGTGTGTGGGAAACTTGTACATAGGGGTTCCATCACATGATGTGTTGGTTGGGTATGTGAGTAGTTACACAATATAAAAAAAAATGAAATAGATGAAATTAAAGAGTAGAGGGAGAGGAGAAACCTAGAAATCACAAAACCATCTTTCACCAATCCAATCTCCCACAATTGGGAATGGAAGTTCTAGGTAAAAACCCTCTCAATTGGATTTCCTGTCAAACAAATGATGTTCACACTTGTATTTTTTCCCTATTATAAGCTCGTTTGACCTACATCTCCTGTTAATCCATATAAGATCCCCTTAACTCCATTTTTCACAATTTAAAGTGTTATATTTATTTTCTCAAGCACTTTCACATTCAGAGTGTGGTTGTTATTTCTTATGTACGTGAAGCCATTTTGGGATCCCCTTTTTCTATTGTTCCTTTTGTGTGGTGTGCAATCCCCACTTAAGGTATACTTCTTCAGATTGGGATATATACATAAGCTTCTCTATACAATAGTTGCATTCGTCATTTTTTCACCCTTTGAATTTTCTATAGGGTTTACTTTGTCTTTGCAAGTTTCCTCACCATTTCAAGTTGCATTCTTGTGATTGTGGATCAGTAACACTCCACCTTCAGAGGTTTCCCTTATATAACACCTTTGCATTTTGGAAACCATTCTACACATTTCCCCTCAACATTAGAAGTTTGTATATTCCACTTGAAATAAAAAAACTCATATGTTAACTTACTTCTTTCCATTTGTTGAACTATACCCTAACCCGCCACACAATTTATCATCGATTCTATACTTTGCTTCTCATCATGCCGCTCCTCATTATTACAATCATAATAAGAAATTTATTGAAAACTTACTCCCTTATTAAAATCCATCTAAAATCTAAGCATATTGTGGAAACCTTATACATAGCTCTTAATCATCTATTAAATCTACTATTAATAAAGACAATATTGATGACCTCTATCATAATTTTACAACAACCCACTAGATACTTCATTATCGAGTTCCTATAGAGGTGTTATGTAAAAAGGAAAGTGGAACAACTAACCCTTGGTATGATCAAGAGTGTAAGTATGGTAGAAAATCCATTAAGGGTACTTCTAATGGGTCCTTAAAATTCGATAAGATATATAGGTATAAGACAAAATATGTACTATATAAATAGAAAACAAGAGAAGTTTTTGCACCTCTCTAAACTAGATCCTAAGAAATTCTAGAGGCAAATTCAAAGTCATAAAACTAAAGAAAACAATATGACTCTCTTGAGGGACTGGAATTCCTACTTTAAAAAGATTTTTGAATCCCTTGTTGTCATGGACAATATTTAAGTCCTTTCTATACAAAAATAAGTTTTTTTTCCTCAAAAATAAGTTTTTTTTCCTCTAAAACAAAGTTTGGGGTTAAGGTGAGAAGATAAAGACATCAAAGGACACCAAGCAAAAATATGAAAAGTTGGTGGGCCTAGCCTCATCCCTCACATCCACAAGCTCTTAATTTTCACATTCAAGGAAGGTTTCCCTAAACTCTAGACATAGAGACTCATTGTTCTTATTTTTAAAAGTGGAGATTAAAACAATCCCTGTAATTACAGGACCATTATAATTTTCCCTCTTTAAGCCAAACTATATGGAAATATTCCATAAACAAGGTCAACATATTCCTAGAAAGTCATGGAAAAAGAGTGAAAGGCTAGATGAAATTTAGGAGCTATCATTCAATTGTGGACCACCTTGTTAGGCTTAGGACCATTGCTAAGGAGTGTCATAATAATAAAACCAATATTTTGTGTTGTTTTTTTTACTTTAGAAAAACATTCAACATAGTTCCCATAACTAGCCTCTGGTATAGATTAGAAGCGCTAAAAATTCCTATTGAGTTGAGAGATGCTACGATTAGATTGTATTGTTATTGCCAAGTTTAGGAACTTTGAAGGCTAATTATAAGAAATTAATTGTAATATAGGAATCAAAGAAGGTTTGTCCCTATCCCAAAAGTAGGTTATGTTGGCATGCCTCCAGATCGTATAGTCGTCATCCTTCTTTTCTACACAAATGATATTTTTCTTATGGTGAGAAGTCCCTGTGATCTCGATAAGCAACTAAAATTATCAAGGATTGTTTCCCTAGTATTGGTATGACCTTTACCACTGATAGAATAAAGGTTATGATATTCAAATTCAGAAAGGCCACTTATGTTAATTTCATGTATGACAACAACAGTTTGAAAGAAGTGTCTTCATACAAATATCTCAGAATCAAGCTTCATCACAAGATTTATTGGAACTATAGATATGAGAAAAGGATTAGTGGAGGGTGGAAATTTTAGTATGGACTTGAAAACAATTGTAAATCAACGTACCTTTGGCTTTGGGATAAGAAGAAAGTCATTTTAAAGACTCTCACCACTCCTGTTATCTTATATGAATGTGAAGTTTGGGGTGGCAACATCTCTAGAGAATCATGGATAAGGATAGAGCAAATCCAAAATCATTTTATAACACATAATCTCAAAATTAAAGGCAATGTACCCTACCCTCTCCTCCTCATAGAAGCGAGGCTCTGCCCCATCGACAACATGACTGTGACTAGGTATGTAATGTACAAGAACAATTATAAAAACATGGGAAATAAGAGGCTCCCCAAGATTGCTTCAAATTCTTGTCAAAACCACTCATAGCTTAAGTGAGGTTAGCATAAAGATCTCAATCTTGGATAAATTATTGGGGAATTGAGGAAGATGTGACTTTGCAGAATAATGATAATATTAAAAGTATTAATACATCTAAGATCTAAAGAGAAGTTGTGGTGTGATAAAGAATTAGAGGATAAGAGAAAATTAAGATACTATAAGGAGGAGATCAACCCTAATCTAAAAGAAGAAAAATATCTCTTTGTTTTAACTAGCGTAAAGAAGAAAATCGACATCGTTAAAATAAGAACAAAGTCTCACAAGCTCCATAGTGAGACAGGGCGATAGGTGATTCCTTTAACATCGTGGGACAATAGAATTTGTCATCTTTGTGACACTAAAAATGTTGAAGATGAAAAACACTTTATCATAGAATGTGATATGTACATCCACATTAGATTGCAATTCCAAAACATTTCTACAATACCAACCTTCATAACCTATAGACCCATCACAACTATGGTGATTTGAGAAGGCTTTCTTAAAACATTTTAAGTACAAAAAAATCTAAAGAAAACTAAATATTTTTTTTTATCTTTGTAAAGTTTTATCGATTAATGTTCATCTTAATGAAGATTAATAACCATTATGATGATGGTGATGATTAACGTCCCCTGAGACCAACTTTGGCTTATCATACCTTAAGAAGGATACTACTTGGTTTACTTTAAAATCTTGTTCATTTACTCAAAAGCTTGCAAAGAAGCTTTCCAAGCTCATTATAGTTTTTGCAAGTCACAAGGTTATAAAGGTTTGTATTGTAGCAAATACCATGAAACTGTTATGTAATGTGAGTGTAAGCAGAACACTCTAAGAGAAAGTGATTTTCATCATCAACACTCTTAACTACATAACTAAAATATTGACCAAATAACTTAATAAAATGCT
Organism: Pseudotsuga menziesii; assembly: GCA_001517045.1. Taxonomy (NCBI): domain Eukaryota; kingdom Viridiplantae; phylum Streptophyta; class Pinopsida; order Pinales; family Pinaceae; genus Pseudotsuga; species Pseudotsuga menziesii. Next base: position 679,421 of record LPNX011161773.1, read on the forward strand.
TAAAAATAATACTTATAATTATAATTCAAATCATATATATATTATTTTAAGTTTTGACAACAACAATAAAGCTAAAAAGATTATATATATATATGGTAGACAAAACTCTTAAAAGCAACGATATTGATGAAACGAAAATCAATAGTGCCATCATTACAAACCATTCTCAAAAGGCAAAAGTAAGTGGTATTGATGAGCTTTTGAGTGCTCCAAAGGAAATATGTCAACATACATTGTATTCATAAATCCCAATAATGGGATAGTAACGAGCCTTGCAAAACGATTTACGATAGTATTAATTTAGCCTAAGTTTTATTTTAAAATATTAAAAGTAATTTCCATATATCTCCTTCAATCTCTTAGTCAACTATTGAATAACATATGCCAATAATTTGATGGTCAAGAATTGTATATAGTTTAACTTGAGTTTTAATATAAGATATTATAAGCCATTTCGTTTATGCTTCCCACTATCTCTTAGGCAATTTTTAGTCAACCCTTGAATAATATATGAAATGGCTCTTCAAAATGACAATCGTAATAAAGTGGTTCAAACTTATAAATTGTTTATCATGTCTTCTTTGTGATAATCGTAATATATAGGCTATAAAGTGGCTCAAACTTATAAATTGTTTATCATGTTTACTTTGTTAAATATTTTTAATATATGCTAGATTTTTTTTTTAACGCTTTGTTTACTTTGTTAAATTAAATCTATCTTTATATTATAATAAATAAATTTATTTAGACCAAGATAATTGGTGAATATATTTACCATATTGTAATTTGTAAGTACTATAAATTTTAACAAAATATTTTACAAATTTTAGGTTATTTTGTGACAACAAAAATTTGAATTTAATTTTAAAAAGAATCTAAACATTTATGAAATATTTATATAAAAGAAAAGTAAAGCAATATTACAACCTATATATTTATACATTGTAAAAAAACTTTCAAAATTAAATAATTTATAATAAATAAATTAGAATTTCTTAACCACATTATTTTCACTATTTTGTCAAAAATTAAGCAAAATAAAAACTGCTGATATTCATGTTTTTTATTTCATGCTTTTTTTACTTAGCCATACAATTACATATATAAATACAATTGTATATATAATGAAGTTAAAAATATATCATTGAATAAACTTATTATTATTAATTATTTATCTTTTTCTATTCTATGTTTTATTTTAAATATAAATGACACATAATAAATTTAAACCATTAAATTTGATAAATCCAAAACAAATCTTAAAACAATTAAGAACAATTTCTACATCACAAAATCCTTAAAACACAAAAAGATTTCACGCCATCAACTACACCTTAAATCTTGCATACTACAAAGCTCATATATGACTTAGTGGTCATGAGATTGGTTAGATACCCACCAATCATTTGTTTGCTAGTTTAGAGTTATATGTAATTAATAATTTTAGCCCCAAGGGTTAGCTCAATTGGTAAGACGTGCGCACACTCTCTCGGTACGGGGAGAGGTCACGGGTTCGAGCCTTGAGTCCTTCGGGGTTAAGTCATCTGTGAGGATGGCCGGCGGTTTACCACCTCTACCATCCACTAATGTGGGGAAGTATTGCTGGGTTTTCCGTGGAGATTTCCTCTGAAAAAAATGTAATTAATAATTTTATCTCAACCTCCTTAAGTTATTTATCCATTTCTAATTAACCATGGTATCAGTAACAAACTCTTTCGCTTACCATACAAACATACACTTTTTATTTAATCATAATTCTATACCATTATTATTTAATCATAATTCTATACGTAATCAATAATCAAATATATTACATTAGTAACATCAAAAGTTCATCACAATTCGTGATTATGTATTTTGAATTGAATTCTCCTTACTAGATGCGATGATTAGGTTATTTAGACGAAACCAAAATTGCCCAATATTAAACCACTCTTTTAACTTAAAATTTTGGATTAAACCACTCTTTTAACTTAAAATTTTGGATTAGAAATTCTTCTTCTTAACCTAGATTTTATCAAATTTTGGATCAGAAATTCTTCTTTTTAATCCAGATTTTATCAAATTTTGTTTATATGGTAAGTTGGTGAAGCTTAGTTTAAACTATAAAAAAATTCTAGCAACTTATACATTCAATTTTTTTTATCTACAATATGGTTACAATATGTTTCAATTTCATGTGGGTTATTTCTCATGTTTTTTTTTGGTGTTGTTTCAATTTCATGTGGGTTATTTCTCATGTGTTGTTGGTGGTGGGTTATTTGGTGTTATTTCAATTTCATGATTTGGTGTTGGTTGTAATATCATTCATTTGGTATGTGTAGCTTGCACATCTTCTTTTGAAAACTCCCTTTTTTCTTGTAAGTGTATACTCTTTATTAAGTAGTTTTTTCAGCTTTCAAAGAATCAATATAACAAGATTTCATATTTGTTTTGTATTGAAAAAAACATTTGTTCATATCCAATTATTATTTTGTTACTTTATCTAACATATTACAATCTATAATTTTGTGAATTTTCATTATACTTAACAAACAACAACTTTCTACCTTTCAACTTTAATCTTGACCTCTTCTCAACTAGAATAAACACATATTCTTCTCAACTAGAATCAACACACATATTTTATAGAAGAGTAAATTGTAATGTCTCAATTCAAAAATTCCCAACAAAGGCAGAATTTTGGAAAAAATGTCTTAACTAGTCTTGAATCTAGGGGATTTGAATGGCACAAGAGGGTCTCGAATTTTGTAGGGACTGATGTAGGGAGTCTTGGGGCTCTTCAATGGACTCTCTGACAGCTTTATGACAGGTTATATACATTTGCAACTCGATTTGGGCATGATGGAAAAAAGGGTAAAATTTTTAGCAATTTATGATGCAATTCCCCCTAGGGTGTGGGTAGTAATGGTTCTCCAAATCCTATGCAATCCTTCCAAATTGACAAATAGAGTATGGGGACTGTAATTATAATTCATTTGCTATCAATTGGTATGGTTAATAATTCTGCAACAGAGGATTAAAGCTTCATATTCGACTGCATAATTTCAATGACATATAAAAGCTCAACTTTGACTCATAATGGTGCATATAATGGTTCAGAACAGAGAAATATGAATATATACCATTAAAATCATTTCAATAGCTCAATAACAACATATAACATTGATCCAAGTCGCAATATACATCAGATAGACAAATCCATTGAAATGGGAAATCATCACATGTAAACTAGTCACAATAAAGCTTGGAAATGTGGACATTTGCATATGTATTTCTTCTTATTTCGACCTACAGAGCCATGAATCATTCGCCCATGCTTGGGCATCAATTGAACTCAATTGGGAGCAACCACCATTCACACAAGTGCGCCTTCATAGAAAAACATGGAAATATGGAAGTGGGAATTGAGGGAATGGGAGGAGATATGGGTCATGAATAGTAGAAGCCTCCTATATGCAGAAAAACACTCCATGAAGCTCCAAATGAGAGGTCAGGGTGGCCTCTCCCATAGCCAACTTTTATGAGAATCTCATTCTCTTGAAATTGGCTCACTAGTAGGGTAAGTGTGAACTCACCGTGCAATGGACAAGCTAATGCTCTCCAAAATGTAAAAGGAAAATTCAAAAATGATCAAAATCCATTTATATTCCTCATGACATATTTTATAACCCTCCTAAGGTCCTCCAATATTGAATTCACTCCCATAGGATTCCTCCAACTCATCCTTGATGTTTAGTAACCTCCATGCCACTTGGCCTTCTCCTCAACCCTTCATCTTCCTCCAAATTCGAATGGTTTCCACCTAGTCCCAAGTGCACCCTCTTGGAGGCTATTTTCAGCCCTGACATGTCATATTGTCATAGGTCTACAATCAGGTCTGACTTTTCATATAATCTTCCACCATTGTTGTCATAAAACATAGGGAATCTAGCTCTACATGGCACCTAGTTTCTTCCTAGACTCTTCCTCTTCTATGGGGAGTTACTTCTGTTAGGATTTATAATCCTCCCTTGACCAAACTATCTATTAGATTATTTTATCCTAACTTAGGAGTTTTATTTAATTATTTGGGTCCACTAGTACCATTGGGTCCACTTAGCCTAATGGGGCCACATGTACAAGTTACTAAAGTATGGGGAACACTGATAGAGGCTAATTGCCATTGAATGCACTTGCATGCATCAGTTTAGGCAGCTCCTAGTCCATTACCTAGATTTTAGGATCCACCAGGAGTCCTGGCACCAACCTCCTTTAGTTAGTTGGAGTTGGAACTAGTTAAGCTTAGTTATTTTCTAGTTACTTTTAGTTACATCACAATCAGTTCAGTTAGAGCTAGTTATGCATGGTTGCATATGGATAAGGCTCCTTTTCTCACCTACCACTTCAGTTAGACTGAGTTAACTGATTATTACTGATTGTGTGACTTGATTAGACATCTAGAGTTAACCACTTGGACTCCGATAGTGATTGAGACATCTTTAGTTAGCTATGCAGTCAGATACAGTCACATCCAGTTGGGAGATTTAAATTCTTCCCTAATGATTCAAATTCTTTTCCTATCTATTGTAACACCAGATACTTTAATGAACATGATACTGTAATTATCTGAGCTATACTCATCTATTTCCTGTGATATTTGTTTTGTTCATTGTGTATTGTCATTCCTCTTTCACTACATAATAATTTTAGACTCATTGCTTCATGATCTAAATGGCACAACAATTCTAACATCGTATCAAATCCATTTCAAGTAAGCTTCATGTATGTCTACTCTACATTGAACACCAGAAGCAGCTGGATTTCCACAGAAGTCTCGCAAAGAGTGCCTTGCTTCCTATGAATTTATTCAGAGTGGAGGTGTGGGCATGACGGACCCTGAGAAAGTTTTCATGTCGAGAGGGAAGGCATGAGTCTAACATAGTTCAAATGTTTTAGTGTTTAGTAGTGAAATTATACAAGTTCTACGTATCTTTTGTGTAGATATTGTCTTTTCCAGCTGAAGAATTGTGGATTCTCAATATCCTACACCTCGGATCCTAACACCCTTCAATTATGTTGATTGGAGGATAGATATGCAGCTGCCTTGTGTAAGCATGGATACCTTCTGATAATACTTGGTAGGGAGGTTGAGACCCATCATCCAGTTGAGAGAAACAAGTTTCTGAACCGCTTAGATGAAGCTTTCGGTTATCTATGAACTCACATATCTAGATATCTCCTCTTCCACCTTGAAGGTTTGAGGACTCCCAGAGAATCCCGGGAGAAGCTTGAAGACTTGTTTGGAAAGTGAGATGAGCTTCAGGGACACATTTTGGAGAATGAGTTGGTAGCCTTACATCCCAGCAGCTTTGAGACGGTGCAACAATTCTTTACTAAATTCATTTTTCTTGCACTCCAATGCAGACAGTGCAGAATAGAAAGAAAGGATAAGCAGCATGTGCTCTCTACACTCAACAAACTAGGTCTTTAGTATTTTGTATTTGTCTCAATATTCCATTCTGGGAGTGCTTCCATTCCTAATTGGAAGATACCCTCACTTGATTCCTTTGCTGAGTCCTTAATACAGGAGCAAGAGAAATTGATCCATATGGGAGTCATCAAGACTTCCAAAGATCAAGCTCTCCTAGTGACAGAATCTACCAAAGCACAAGCTAAAGGGAGATCAAAAGGGAAGGAGAATGAAACAACTGATTTGAAGCCTAAAGAGAATTAAAATACTTCTGAAGGATCCTCTAAATCTAAGAAAAAGAAGAAGTTCAAAAAGAAAAAGTGTCCCTATTATATGAGGGGTTTTCATCTAGAAGACTTGTGCATGAAGAAGACCCTTGACCAGTTAAAATATCTATGTGTACAGAAAAATATTTCCCTTCCACAAGGTGAAGATATGTCTAATGACGAAGAGAAGAATGAATAACATGAGAGATGCTTACATGCAGGCCTCACTCCATCGAAGGCTTATTTGATAGATTTTGGAGCATCCAACCACATGGTTTCCTCTAGGAAATCCTTCATCACTTTCCCTCTATCAGGAGGACCTAGAATTCATATTGGACAGGACTCTAAAATACTAGTTGTTGAAAGAGATTCAGATAAAATCCTTAATGATGAGTTCATGCCCTCTCCTACAACAAAGCAAATTGTTGAAGATGAAGAAGAAACAAAATTTTCCTCACAGTTAATTTGAATTGAAGAAAGTCTTCTTGAAGTGACTCCTTCTCCTGCTGCTCCGGAAGTGTATGAGATCTCTAATATCTCATCTCCTCACATGGCTGATCCAGAAGAAGACATCCGAATATATGTTTTTGAAGAAAAACTCTATTTCCATTATTTGCAAAAATTCTCCCATGATTCTTCTATTTTAAATTATGTGTGTAGTTTACCGGTGATTGTTTCAGAAAAAAAGAAGAAGAGGAAATTGATTTCTCTATCTCTAATGATGTTTCTGGTGTGCAGATAAGTAATACCATGGATATTTTGGAAATAATATCAGACTGTAGGAGTGATCTAGAGCTTCCAGTAAATTCCTACATGATTGCATGCACCAATTTTCAGAATTTTGAAGAAGGAGAAAATTGTGCATCTACCATCTCGATGGAACACACTATTGGATCTGATATGAACCTATTTGGATATGATATGATATTATTTGCATCATATCTGATATTATTTGTTTCAGGTTTTAATTTTCAAGAGCTTTCAGTCATGCTTGCAGTTGGTTTCATCAATTTTGGTGTGACAAATCAAGTACAGCAAGTCTTCTTCAAACTTGCTGCTGGGGATTTGATGTTAGTTTCCTCTTATGAGTTTGATGATATTTTAATTTGTGAATCATTGATTATTTATGAAGATATATCAGATTATGGAGCTTAATCATTCGCTCTCCATAGTCCCGGGGCTTCTCTACCTATCTATTTGATCACATGCTCATCTCCTCACAGAACTAGTAAAGATGGAGACATTCTGCATTCACCTGGGCACTTGATCCTAACACTTGGGGCTGATTTTACCTCACATGGTTTGATGTTCAAGGCTAAATATATCAGTTTTTTGGGTGTTCCTCACATGGTTCGAATTCTCAAGCACCTTTTCTCTCTCATCAATTGATTTCAGTTGCTCTACATGGGTCCAATTTTCATCCAGCAGTTGTCTATATTTCTGATTTAGTTGAGCATATTCTTCTTCTTCCAAAGAGGAATATTCCTCCAAACATAATCATTTAGTTTTGACTCAGAGGTTCACATGCACAGATTCAGGATGCTGCTGCAAAAAAGAACCAGAAAATTGCTTTGTTGATGCTTAGTGCTGCAAATTGCAGCAAACAATTTTGCAAGTTTTTAACTTGTATTTCCTAATTCATGCTTATCTTGAGGGGGGGGGGGTTTCCCATGAGGTTTTCCCCTATTTCCTTGGGTTGTTAAGCATCATTTTTTTATCTTTTATATTGTATATGGGTGACTTATGGCCTTGTTTCCAAGGCCCACAGTTGTCCAAGTTAGGATTTAGGGGGGGTGTTAGGATTTATAATCCTCCCTTGACCAAATTGTCTATTAAATTACTTTATCCTAACTTAGGAGCTTTATTTAATTATTTGGGTCCACTAGTACCATTGGGTCCACTTGGACTAATGGGGCCACATGTACCAGTTACTAGAGTATGGGGAACACCGATAGAGGCTAACTGCCATTAACTGCAATTGCATGCATCATTTTAGGCGCCTCCTAGGCCATTCCCTACATTTTAGAAGCCACTGGGATTCCCGACACCAACCTCCAATCAGTTGGAATTGGAACTATTTAAGCTTAATTATTTTCTAGTTACTTTCAGTTAGATCAAAATCAGTTCAGTTAGCGCCAGTTATGCATGGCTGCATGTGGATAAGGCACCTTTTCTCACCTACCACTTCAATTAGACTGAGTTAACTGATTATTACTAATTGTATGACTTGATTAGACATGTGGATTTAACCACTTGGACTCTTATAGTGATTGAGACATCTTTAGTTAGCTATGCATCCAGATACTGTCACATCCAGTTGGGAGATTCAAATTCATCCCTAATGATTCAAATTATTTTCCTATGTAGCACTATTGTAACATCATATTCTTTAATGAACATGATACTATAATTATTAGATCTATACTCATTTGTTTCCTGTGAGATTTATTTTGTTCAGTGTGTATTGTCATTCCTCTTTCACTGCATAATAATTTTGGAGTCATTACTTGATGATCTAAATGGAACAACAATTCTAACAACTTCTACTCACCCATTCAAATCGTTGGGCTCATGATATGTCATTTGATAACTCTTCACCTTCCAAGAACATTCCATCACTCATAATTTCAAATTTGGGGTTAAGTCATGACATGTGTAAGAAGGAATCTAGCCACCCAAGGCCTCCATGGACCTCCAAATGTCCTTATGAAGAAATGCCACTTTATTTCCGCCATATTTATTATTTTTATGACCCAAATTAATGTGTAAATGATAAACTAAAGTTCTCTTGGGCCCCATAGCTCCCTTATTGCAATATTTGATGCTTCCTCCCCCAACCTAGGGAACTGGTAGGTGGGTGAAACATTGTCAAGTAGTAGAATTATTGGGATGGGGAAATGACAGTCCTCCCCACCAAATATTGTTTGTCCTTAATCAATGCCAATTCTGGATGCTAAAAAAATTGTTCATCTTCCCAAGTGGATTCTTCACTAGGAAAATCCTTCCATTGTACCAAATATTCTTTTATTGTTCTGTTTTGTAGTCTTCTCTCCCTTGTTGTGAAAAATTTGTTTGGAATGCGAACAAGTTGTCCTTCATCATCCAAAGGTGGTAAAGTATCTGAAACTGGAAAATGATGGCCTATAAACTTCTTTAGAGAAGAAACATGAAATATATTATGAATTTTTCTTCCCCATGGGAAGCTCCAATTGATAGGCCACTTCTCCAACTTTTCGAATCACTTTGTAGAGACCATAAAACCTTGGTTTGATATTTTCTGAACCTTTACCTTTTATGGTGGTTTGTTTGTAGGGTTGAACCTCAAATACACCAAGTCATTCACTTGTAATTGTCTCTCCATTCTATGTTGGTATGCATATTGTTTCTGTTAATTTTGAGCAACCTGCAAGTTATCTCTCAAAACCTTCAAAATCTCTTGAATTTCTTCAATCCAATCCTTAGCCTTTGGAGCTCTATTATCACCAAAAATGCGGTCAATAAAAGTGTATGCGTCATAACCATAAAGTTATTTAAAAGGATACATGTCAATGAACATATGGAAAGTAGTATTGTAACAAAACTCACCCAAATGCAACCATCTTGTCCATGCTTTTTGCTGCCCACTAGCATAGCTCCTCAAGTATCCTTCCAATTATTGATTCACCCTTTATGTTAGTCCATAATTTTGGGGATTATATATTGTGCTAGGTGTCAACTTTGTCCCCACCATTTTGAAGAGTTCTTTCCAAAATGCACCCAAAAATTTGTTATCTATGTCACTGATAATGCTCTTAGGAAGCCCACACAATATGAAAATTTATTAAAAAAATAGTTAAACCACTTGTGCAGTAGTGAAAGTGCTAGTAACAACAAAGAAATGATCAAATTTAGTGAGTCTATCCACTACCACACATATGCAATCCTTACCAAATAATTTGCTCAAACCAGTGATGAAGTCCATGGAAATGCTCTCCCATTTTTGTACTGGAATAGGTAAGGGATCTAAGAGACTAGTTGGATGAGTGTGATCCACTTTATTTTGGTGACACGTGGGGAATTCATTAACATACTTCAGAACATTATCCTTTAACCCTTTCCATGAGAATATTTCCCTCAACATTCGATATGTTTTGAAGAAGCCGAGGTGACCTGCTAGAGGAGAATCCTGAGCTTTCTTTAAAATTTCCTCCTTCAAACTCAAATTAGGGACCCAATAGATTCTATCTTTGTAGTATATTATTCCTTCCAACACCTTATACCTATCATCATGTTTAGTCCCATCAAAACATTCACAAGAAAATTTATCCTTGGCATACTCTACTTCTAATGTGGCTTTCCAATTTTCTTCTATATCCATTAAATAAATATAAGGCCTTCTAGATAAGGCATCATCTACCACATTATTTTTTCCCTTCACATATTCAATATCAAATTCAAATGCTTGAATCTTACCCACCCACTTTTGTTTCCTTTCATTTATATCATTTTGAGTGAGGAAATACCTTAAGTTGTTATGGTCAATTTTGACCACAAATTTGTTTCCCACCAAGTATTGCCTAAACTTGATCAAAGCATGCATGATGGGTAGAATTTCTTTGTCATAAATGTAGCAAATATTATCATGTGGCTGTATATTCCTACTTTCAAAAGCTATTGGGTTTTGTCCTTGTTTTAGAACTGCTCCAATGCCTTCTCCTGATGCATCACATTCCAAGACAAATGGTTTAGAAAAATCAGGCAAGGTTAGAATAAGACAGTTGCTTATTACCTCCATTATTTGGAAATATTTTCAGCCCCTTCATGCCATTCAAAAGCATATTTATTTGTCAAATCAGTGAGAGATGAAGTGAGTTGGGAGAACCCCTTCACAAACTTTCTATAGTAGGTGCGAATTCCAATGAATCCTCTTAATTCAGTGATACTTTTGGGATGAGGCCACTCTAAAATAACTCTTATTTTCTCCATGTCCACCTTCACACCATCTTGACCATTGATGTGTCCAATATACAAGAGCTCTGTCAAACCAAACTCACATTTTGACAGCTTAGAAAACAAAGATTGATCATGTAGAATTTTTAATACCTCTTCTAGATGATGCAAATGTTCCTTCCAAGTTTTGCCATAAATAAGAATATCATCAAAGAAAAATAGTAAAAACTTATGAAGTTTCTTGTGGAAGATATTGTTCATGCATTATTGGAATGTGGCAGGTGCATTTTTCAAGCCAAAGGCATGGCAATAAACTCAAAGTGACCATAGTGGCATCTGAAAGCAGTCTTTGGTATGTCTTCTTCTCTCATTCGAAATTGATGATAACCAGATCTAAGGTCAATCTTTGAGAATATATTCGCCCCATGGATCTCATCCATGATCTCATCAATCCTTGGGATGGGTTATCTATTCTTTACTATCTTCTTGTTTAATGCTCTGAAATCAATGCACATTCTCAAGGTTCCATCTTTTTTCTTAAATATAAGAACTGAAGAAGCATATGGGCTGGATCTAGGCCTTATGAAACCCAAATCCAAGAGTTATTTAATGGCCTCTTAAATCTCATATTCAATCATTTTAGGGTGTCTATAGGGATTCATTTTTATAGGTTGTGTTCCTATCTCTAACTCAATGATATGCTCCACCCCTCTATCTGGTGGTTTTTCTAGGGGAAGGTCTCCAAAAACATTCTCATACTTACTCAATAGTTGCTCTATATCCTTAGGATGCTTGGAAATATTCAACTAAGTATTATGAGATTTAATTAAACATTTAGCAACCCATTCTATGTCTCCATGCCTCAAGATAGACCTCATGATATGAGAGGACACCACTTGATTTGGGTAAGTGTGCATTCTCCTCAGCAAGATGGGTTTCCCTTCCAATTTTTTGAAACTAATTTCAGGGACTTTATAATTCACTATATGATCCCCTAAGTAATACAACCATTGTACTCCCAAAACCACATTTGTAGTAGCCACATTCACTACATAGAAATTGTCAGTGATAGTATGATTTCCTAGAGTAACTTGAAGCTTTGGAATCCATTTAGTGCAGTCCATAGAATTGTTACCTTGAATGATGACTATGAAACCATTAAAATTTTTATCTTGTAACTTTCTCCTCTCCACCAAGGCTGCATCTATGAAGTTGTGAGTGGCTCCACCATCCACTAGAACAATGACCTTTTAGCCTTGTATGCTTCCCTTCAGCCTCAAGGTGTGGAATCTAGGTACACCCGAAAGTGCTGCAATTTTTCTTGTATCAAGAGTGGGTTGTTCTTCTCCTATTGTTTCATACCCCTCTTCTTGGGATGAAATTTTTGCTTCTTCCTCCTCCTCCTCTTCACCATCTTCAGAAAAAACCTCAATGCAGTGTGCCTTCCCCTTGGCACATCTATGTCTCGAATCCCAAGGTTGTTGACATGTAAAACATAGCTTCTTTCTTATAAGTTCTTCTTTGCTTGGTCCTCCTTTAGTTTCTTTTGTAGAGGTTTCCTTTTTCCATGGTTTCTTACCTTCCTTGAACTTGGAAGGGAAATTTGGCTTGGGAGGGTACTTGGTTCTTGGAAATACATTCTGCAAATCCCTTGTCAAATTCATGGCATCCTTCAGTGTGGCTGGCTTGCGAGATTTCACTAGCCCTCTCAAAAGCTCTATTCATCCTTTAGTAAACAATAAAACCAACCTATCCATAGATACATCAAAAAACATTACTGAAAGCTTTTCAAATTCTAACATATATGCATCATGAGTTCCTACTTGCGTCAATTGCGCTAGTTCTTTGAAAAGAAGTTCAGGGTCTTTCCTCTCAAATCTCTCCATCAATGCATTAGAGAAAACCTCATAAGATAAAATATGATCATGTCACAAGGTTCTAATACCATGGAACCACCAATCACTAGCTTCCCCTTCAAGATACAGAATGGCTATTTTAAATACATCTTCTTCAACCATAGGATTTTGTTGGAATATATTAAACCCACTCACAACTTAGGATAAAATAATTAATCATTATTTGATTAATTATTCACCCACTAGCTTAATTAGTTGGCATCCACTTGCACCTTAAATTCAATACATGTCATCTATATCCTAGGAATGATTTATTTCTAATTCTGGGTTGATCTTGACCACCTTTTGACCATCCAGAATTAGTATACAACACTTTAAAGCAGATTTTGCTTTATTATGCTTTTTCTGCTTTTCTATGGATAAGATAAAGGCTAGTCAACTAGGAAACTGGTAGCTTTTGTTTCCAACCCATCCTCCATTAGTTTTTCTCCATTTTCTAGGATTAGCATGTTTTTTCCATCTCCTTGACAACTCACTCATGCTTTTTCCAACTCGTGAGGTCCTTGATATATTTGGGAAGTGCTTTAGCCACCTATGGGGGTTTGCTATATTTTGGTAGTCATCCTTTTTTAGATTTATGAGTTGTTTCCATACAATTCAATTTTCCTATGAGGGATGTACTATTTATGTACACTATTATTCATCATTATTCAATGGAAGGATACACACCAATATTCATCTCTTTATTCATGTGTTTCAATCTCTTTTCTTCTCTCTATTTTTCCTGTGTATGCTTGTGAGAATTCTTAGTAGCAAGATCTATTTCCTACGCTTCTTCTTAGCATCATTGCTAATAGAATTAATCTATTATTTCTACACAGTATTAGAGCTACATGGAACAAAACCTTGTGATATTCTAAAGTAGCAAGGTTGATCAAGTTCTACAGAGTTGAGGAGCGCATTCAGACTCCTATCCCTCTCTAAAGAAGAGCTTGTATAGCTTACAATATTTTCTCCTAGTTTATTTTGCAGGCTGCAGAGAGTATCTCCTAGAGAATATCAAAAAATTCTATATGGATTCAAAATTTCCTCTACTATCTCCTTTCAACTATGCTTATTGGAAGCCAAAGATGAGTGCATACTTGAAGAGGCAATGTCTCTTTGATGTCTCCATTGGTGCATTGAGCGAACCTGAGTCTTATGAAGAGAATATTGATTGGATTAATAATTGTGATAGAGATTATGGAATTATGTGTTTGGGACTGTCTCCAAATATATATCATCTCATAGATTCTGCTAAGTATCCATTTGAGCTTTGGAAGAATTTGGACAAAGCTTTTGGTTTGCAGGAAATAGAAGATGAAGCATGGAGTGAAACTAGCATCTCCTCTTGTTCTCTCTCTCAAGATTTCTTGGCCTCTACATTCTCTGATGAAGTTGATAATGATGAAGAAGTTTCTCATACATTTCATGTTGCTGCTACCCTCTTTGATTCAAATGCTTCCACCTTCAATCAAGAAGCAAATATTGAAGAGCCACCTTTTTCTGTGTCTCTTGAAGGTGATTTTTCTTCTTGTGATACTAATGATGAAAAAGAAGTAGCATATGGAGCTGCTGCTGATATTTATGTTGATCATGATACTATAACCCATTCATTGTTCTCTAAATCTACTATCTTAGATTCTGAGATCCATGTGCCAAATTCTTCACACCTTGTGCATACCTCTCGCATTGATGGTGCGCAACCCAGTGATTTCCAGGATGTTTGCTTAGCCAAATCAAGCCTTATTTGTGTCATACCACTTACCTTACTTGATATCATGTGATTCATCATCTCCTTCTTTGTTAATGGCAGAAATACTCAGAACCTCCTTGAAGAATGGGGACATCTCATTCTTTCCTCCTTTCATACAGAGGATTCATTACCAGTGTATTCCCATGAGTCTATTGATATGCTTATATGTGTTCCTTTGGATTCTGATTTATAAGAATATTTTCAGGTTGATACACATATCATACAACCATCCATACCATCTATCATACCTCTAAATAATCCTAAGACTATACAAATCCCAAGTTCACTAGTTGATTCCTCATTGGTCTCTTATGCAGTGATATTTATCTTATATGGTTTGAAGTCTTTCCTATCTTTCAGTGGCTGGTTATCCATGTCCTTAGTCATATTTGGATTGATATTAAACATGTTTGGATTTGTTCTAAACACTTATGGTTCAAATCTTATGCCCATCCATCATTCAGATTTTTACACCTATCAGTTTTCCCCAGTTGCTCATAATTTTCCTAGTCTAGCCCTATATCCTCATGGAGCCACTGAAGCCTTTTTCTTTGTTGTTCCATATGCTAATATTTATGATATATCAGAGTTTTATCATCCTCACATCAGATCTATACAGGTGCTACATCATATTGGAATATTGACATGTGATTCACATCACAATTTTGCAGCTATTCAGGGAATTGGGTGTGAAATAAATTTTCTTTATTTTTTGTACTCTTTGGAAAGGAGTATGCACATATCTCTTTTCCATTTCAGATTATTTTTGCAGAAAAGAGTTTGACAATAGTAAGAAGCATTTAGATAATGCTCCTACTTCATCATTTGATGAGATACAAGGAGTCTCTCCTCTTCCTTCTTACAGGTTCTACACTCCAGCGCATGATCATGGAGTTCATGATTTCTTTAGCAAGTCCTTCATCCATAAGTAGATCAATTAGCTCATTGAAGTGAAGATGAAGATATGTTGAAGACATGTTTCAAATTTTGTGCCTTGTCCTATCTTGAGGGAGGATTTTCCCCATGTGGTTTTTCCTCTTTCCTTACTTTTCTAGACATAATAATTGTTAAAGGGTGATCATAGCCTTGTTGCTGGGCCCTATATGCATCCATATGCATCTATATTTTTTGTCATACCATCATAAAGTCAGATTTATAGGGGGGTGTTGGAATATATTAAACCCACTCACAACTTAAGATAAAATAATTAATCATTATTTGATTAATTATTCACCCACTAGCTTAATTAGTTGGCATCCACTTGCACCTTAAAGTCAATACATGCCATCAATATCCTAGGAATGATTTATTTCTAATTCTGGGTTGATCTTGACCACCTTTTGACCATCCAGAATTAGTATACAACACTTTAAAGAAGATTCTGCTTTATTCTGCTTTTTCTGCTTCTGTATGGATAAGATAAAAGCCAGTCAACTAGGAAACGGGTAGCTTTTGTTTCCAACCCATCCTCTATTTTTTTTCTCCATTTTCTAGGATTAGCATGTTTTTTCCATCTCCTTGAAAACTCACTCATGATTTTTCCAACTTGTGAGGTCCTTGATATACTTGGGAAGTGCTTTAGCCACCTATGGGGGTTTGCTATATTTTGGTAAGTCAGCCTTTTTGAGCTTTATGATTTGTTTCCATACAATTCAATTTTCCTATGAGGGATGTACTATTTATGTACACTATTATTCATCAGTATTCAATGGAAGGATACACACCAATATTCATCTCTTCATTCATGTGATTTAGTCTCTTTTCTTCTCTCTATTTTTCCTGTGTATGCTTGTGAGAATTCTTAGTAGCAAGATCTATTTCCTGTGCTTCTTCTTAGAATCATTGCTAATAGAATTGATCTATTATTTCTACATATTTAATTGAAAATACACACTTAATTTTTGCAACCAATCACTAGCAGACATTTGTGAGGAACCATCAAAAGAAGGAATGGTTAGTTTTCCCATGGTGCACTTTAATTCATGATTAGTAGGAGGTGCCCTATTCCCATTTCCTCCTTTCTTGAACTGAAGAGAAGCTCTAATGAACTGATCAAAAGGTAGGACATTCCTACATTCATCACTTAATTTTTGCTTATCTAACATCATAGGTGGTGTAAGGACCTTCTTTGGACTCTGAGAACTTAGGTATTGCTGGTCCATTATGATTTTGAACTCATGGGGTCGGTTATGAGGTCCAGTATTCAAAAAAATGGCTTCCCCATGGGTCTTCCTCTCATCATGGGGTGTACTATTACTACTCTCGGGTGCTGACTTGCTTCGAAGTTGGCTATCCAACAATTTGAATCCTTTCATAAAATGTTTGGTCATGCCTTCAAGAGTTGATTTAATGAATGTCTTCAGGTCCTCATTGTTTTCTTTTTCATCCATATATACCAGTTCTAGTTTTTCCTTAATATTATTAGTTAGTAAGTATAAATTACAACAGGTCTGCTAAGTATTTTAAGAGACCAATCAACTACTTATACATAGTAGAATCATTTGGATCCGATTCATAATGCAGTTTCTCTAAAATAGAAACCATGGAATTCAAATCCCTCATATACAACACATTAAACGTGTAACATCTTGCAGAAAGAAAGTTTCATCTTTCTTTGCAATATTCAAAATTTGTTGACTTCAAGAATCTTCTGCTATCTGGAGAAATTCTCTGAGATATTTCCATTCTTTGTGATGTTCTTCAAGGCTTGATCAATTTCATAGTAATTTCATATTATACCATAGTACCCCACTTTATCCAACTACGTGGCTAACTAACCTCTCCAATAGGTTCAATCGCTATGACTATCACTCTTCTTGAGTATCAATTAGTCTCTGAGACCTTGACTATTTCTCTGCTCATGTGGATTGTCTCCACAATATATCATAGCCCCTAGCTTCCTGAGTCATGTACCATACCTATTTGGTGGGAACTTTATCTGCTACTGCCTGTGAAGATACATCAATACCCCGTCTTCAACTAGTGAAGTCTTTTTGTACTATACCAATCTTATCCCAGATGGAGGCTTAGTAAGAATGCTGGAAATGTTGTTAATATGTGGATATGTACCATGTATCGGATATAACTTACTAGGAACCTTATAAAGTATTTACTGCTTTACAACATGCTCTATCTGGAGAAACATTTGTCATATTCCTTGAGCACTGCACTAGTAAGAATCCATATATCTTTGAGACTTTATTTCACTGACCGAGATATATATGATTCCACATACTTTTGTACCAAATAGGTCCTACAATACATGTTTTCTTGTACATTTCTATGTATTGACTGCAAAGTATACATCTCGTTTTGGAACTAACCAGATACATCTCACTGACCTGAGATCCTTCAAATATGAAACACGAATTATCAACTTTAGATTTATCTTCATATGTGTGGCCATGAATTTACAACTCACATCCTGAACCTCTTCAGGAACTCTACTGTATATTTTTCTTTTAACTGAGAAAACTATTTATCTAGTGACTGCCACACCTCTAATCTCAAGAGTCATAACAAGAATCTTGAATACTATTGTCATCTTCCTTTTGAATATGAGCATCATGTAGGCCTCCTCTTAATAGAATATACATCAACCAGTTTCATCAGTTCTTTAAGAGCTAGCGAATCTAACTTCTCCTTCTCAGGATGTGTGAATCATAATGCAGGTCCATCATGGAGACTCATGTGCATCTATGTCTAAAGGTTTTCTTGAGACATGAATGTAAATAAGATAATTTAATTATCTTCATGAGTCTTCACATCTCTCAGAATAGTATTAGGACATCTATTATGTATCTTCCTAAGAAACATAGGAATCTCTGGATCTATTGTATTTCAGGATCAACCATCGGAATGACTCCACATACATGTCATTCATTACATGTAGGTAAGGGCATATGGATTTTCCCTACAATACAAATTATTTTAATGATTAATAACTTTTCATATTCAAGAAATGTAATCACATGAAAAACTTCAACATACTAGCAATGGTTCATATAGTTATGCACACATGTTAACTCAATCTTTCAACATAACCCCATTCATATTTCATGTGATGTTTTGCATCCCTTATACTAGTCCTATAACAGTCCAATATTCATATTTTATGAAGGAAATATTCAGCCCCATATTCATATCTCATGAAGCAAGCATGCAACCCTATATTTGATATACTATGAATAATAATGCAACCCTACATTCATAACTCGTGCATCCCTACATATCATGTCTTATGAAGGAAATATGCATCCTTATATCAGTCCTATATCATATCTCATGGACTTCATGAGATCTACAACATGCTAATAAAAATATACAACAATGTATATGCTCATCATGTTATAACACAATTCCAAATCATAAGAATTCATATTTCTATATGACTGTAATGAAATACATTCAAAAATTTTAAATCTGATTTTTAAACAACATATGATAAAAAAAACACAAGTACTTATCTTTTATTGTTTTGCGGGATCCCTCTTTATCTCCGCATCCTTACGGAGATTGTTGGAGTACTTATTTTAACAATGAAAGCACCGAAGCTTTGATTGGTCAAACTCTTTATTGGACTCCTTATTCTTTGCATGAAATAACTTCTTGAGAGAAAATGGCTTTCTCCCTTTATTCATTATTGTCGTGAGGCAAATATTCTACTCTGTAGTTCACACTACATTGCTTTGGACGTTCCCCTCTTCTTGAATGCAATCATGACATAACCTCTCAAAGTTGGGATGCTCTTTTTGGTATTTTATTGTAGCCAAGAATATCTCCCATATGGATGTGATACCATCAAGTGGTTTGAATAAGATCACATTCTTTTGTTACTACTCCAAAACTAGAAAGCTTGGTTCTTCTTGCAGATGATGTGCCCTTCTTAGATGTAGGATCCTCCTCCTTTGTGAACATGAGACCATCTAGTCATATTCCTCCAATATGTACAATACCCTAGCCTTCCATGTGTTGAAGTTGGAAGTACCTTCAAAATGGTCTCCCGGTCGAATGGAGATCGATGTCATGGCTCTCAAACTTCAGCTCAACTCCTCAAGATCACGTGGGATTTAGTTTGTTGCACAAAACTAATCTCCTTCACTCCCTATGTTGTGATACTATGTCAATGTTTTCATTAAATATAGAAAGTGTTTATGCCAGAAATTGTTCCCAGACTACAAGAGAACAAGCCAACGCAATCTCAAATAACTCAATAAAACAAAATAGGGTTTTAGGGTTTTCAAGGTTTTTTGGCTGAGAAGTTTGATGACAAGAGGGAATGCATTCATAAATCCAAATAAACACTAAATCATAAGCATAGAAAAACTAAGATGCATAACATAATAACCATATATCCAACAGAAAACAACACTAAGGTTCATCCACAAATGGCAAGCACTACAAGTATAAAAAATTTAAACCAGCAATGAAATTACCAACTGAGTAGCTAAACAAGCTATAAATGAAACCAGAGAACAAACTGAAGGGTAAATAGAGCATATATTTCATAATCAGTCTTTCAAATACACATCAGAGTCATTTACTTAGCTTATGAACAAGTCTGAAGACCTCCTCTTGCCAGCCAAAAAATCGAACCATCAATCCTCTTTGTGACATACATTAATACTATCCTTCAAAATTGGTTAAGGACCAAACCCTAATTGCTTTTCAGCCTACTCATCGAAATAGTTTTATCTAAATAATAATTACAAAAATGAAATATCCTTCAAAACATAACTAATAACTGATTGTGTTAACGAGCTTTACAGATCTTTAGTTGCTTCAGCTAACAAGGCTATCCCTTCCAGGGCTTGGGCCTTTCTTCTAGCCCTCAGTTGATCTACTTCCATATCTGCCATCTTTCTAGTGAGTTCTTCATTTTGCTGCTGTATATCCTTGATGGTTTGTTTCAACATTGTAAATTGACTTTCTGTATTCCTCTTCCTTTTCAATGCCTCTCTTGAAGCTGCAATAAGCTCCTGATAGTGGCTATTCACCTCATCCAGATCCTCTCCGAGTCTTCTATTTTCCACGACCAAGCCATCATTTGTCTCCTGCATATATTCCACCTGATATTTATACTATTTTACAGTTCTCTGTAAATTCTCTTTTTATGAATCAAAGGCTTTATTTCTTGCTGTGGTTTGCATCTCATTTGGAAGCCATGGAATGTTTAATCTCTTATAAATTTCTTCATCTTCTGGCAACAATTCTGTAGGAGTTTCAGGAAAACTTAGGTTTTCTTCAGTCTCAGCTTCACATTGAACATTTTCCTCAACCATCACCTTCTTTTCTGAGTGAGAAGTCTTTATCTCACCTTCTTGTTGTTCCTGCAACATTTGACTTCATATCTCTAGAAATATATCAGACAGTTTAGCCTCAGTAAGGATAGACTCTCTTTCTGATTCCATTGGCCTTTTACCTTTACTGTCACCCTTATCAACATTCAATTTTTCATCAGATGAGGAATCATCTATCATTGTTACTCTTTCCTTGTTCAATTTAGGGTTCAACAATTTCTTCATATTAAGCCTGAGCTTGTTTCTAGGTCTAGTCTTTGGTCTCCACATAGGAGAAAGTTCCCCTAACATTTTGAAAGTTTTTCCCTGATGGGTAGCTGAGGCATATTCAATAACTTTTAGTTTCTTTCTCTTTGGTATTGCTACCTCATCATCCTGGCTGTGAAATTCCTTTTTAGTACAAACCCTAGTTTCATCAATAATAGGGACTTTATCATCCTCAAAAAAGGCGTTTCTCATCTTCAGACAAAACTGTGATTGGACTTTGTCTTTGAACTTCAATATCTTCTTTCTCACTTGAAATTTTCCCTGCAGATACAATCTTTTCATCAACAATTGTTTGTGCTGGTACATCATTCTAAATAGGCTCGGTCTCCTTATTATCAGACTGCAAATATTTGCTATCAATGTCATAATGATGCTCTTTAGACTCAAAATCTTCATTTGCAGGATTTGAAACTTCCTCCAATTTAATCATGTCTTCATCTTTAAACTTTACCTTCTGTCTGAGCTTTCTGATCAAGGTCTGTCCTTTACCAGCTTGTTTTTTGTGAGACTGTCCTTCTTGACCATTTTGAAACCCTGACCAGAAAAGGAAATATTCCCAAGTTTTCCCCTTACTATGCAAAACGGTGTTTATAATGAGTTTGATAAGTCCATGGTGGAAAATGGACTGTCTAGTATGATTTTGGTGCTCCTTCTGTAAGACATCTTCTGCAGGCTCTTTTGAAAGAAGGGCAGGTTCATCTTGGACTCATTACTGAGGTGTTGAAGAAATCTAAAGTGGTATTTAAAAATGAAGGCATATCTTCCTTCACATGTAATATAACTCTGTAGAACTTTAATAGGTTCTATCCATTCAGGCCTGAAGTTATGAATGGGTACACCTTTACCCCAATCTGCAATTACACTAGGCAGTAAATACTTTTGTGCATTGAAGGTGAATGGCACCTTCTTAAACCATAATTCTCCCTCATTCTTAATGCCTGTTGCCTTAGCTACCAACTCCTTGGTCAATTTGAATTGCAAAGTATCAAAAGATACAGTGTCTTTGTCATAGCACTGAGCAAACTTATGGGAGACCTCTGCATGGTATCCATCAATCTTCTTGAAAAATGTCAACCATCCTACATTTGCAAATAGCTCTGCACATTCTGGAAATTTATCTATCCAACTTAGATCAGTGGGATCAACTCTATTTGTTTTTCCACTTTTCTTCATTTTCACTATGGTTTACAGCATCTGTCAATTATCCCACAGTCTATTTATCTTCAAACTCTCACAGTCTACCCTATCACACAGTTCAGGAAATCTTTTGTACCAAATTGCAACAATTTGACCTAATCACAAAATTCAGGGACCTCCAATAGTTATGTTCTGAAGTTTACTAGTTTAAATGATGAATACTTGGATATATTTGTTAATATTTCATCATTCATAGTCTATTGAGTGAGCAAATTCATATCCTTCCTTCAAATTTTGACATTTTGAATTTTATCAGAAAACCCCAAATTAAACAAACCCTATCAAATGCCATGCGGGGTACCTTCTCAAAAGCTCAATACAAGCACTGGAATGTGATCTCTTCAAGGGTTAGGTGTCGAATTTCACATTCCAGCTGTCTCTAGCTGTCCATATCACTTCAAACTGTCGTTGCTGGAAAGCCCTAATTCTTCATTCAATTGTAAAAACTCTGATTTCTCAGCAGTATGTTCTTATAACGACCTTCAATACCATCATATCCTTAAGATTAAGAACAAATTCCCGAAAACTCTGCCTCATTCAACTGGCTGTCATCATTCACCATGAACTGCATGCAATTGCCATAATCTCCCTCATACGATGACCATCCACGTGTTTCAATGATAAACCTTGCAAGACACGTATCAAAGGTAACAAATGATGTGATTAACACCTTAGGGACAAGACACCCGAAAATATCGGACTGAAAAATAATGATTTTGGCACTCGCGACTTTCTTGTAGCGCTCTAGTGTATTAATTTCACTCTTGCGCTACAAGAAAGTCCAAACACATAATTTCACATCATTAAGTCACTAATAAGGTTTAAGAGTGGGTTTATATGCTTAATATCGACCTTAGTGTCATTTATGAAACCATTTAACCCATATATACCTTGTAAAACTCTTCAAGAATGAACTCTAAGCAAAATTTATAAAAGCATGCTTAAAAATAAGAAAAATCAAAATGATGAAAACTAAAATCTTAAACTCAAAATTAACCTTTATAAACAAAATTTCCTAGAAGCAAAAATACTAGCGAGGTTCAAAACCATAAACAAAAGCATAAAACTAAGGAAGACAAAATCATGACCTAACAGAAAGCTTCGAACTTGAAATTGTTTATCACTAAATCACTACATATATGAATCTCATAACACAATTCAGTCACATAAATCATTCAACCATATGAGACAATATGTACCCTAGGAAAACCCTCCAAATACAAAGGATGAAAAAGCCAACAATTCTTTGAGTATAATAGATATATTTGTAGAGAATGGTTTAAAACACATTAGCAGATTGCCTGATAAGAGATATCACCTCAACAATAGAGAAGAGAGATCCAAAAAACTATGTTATAAAATTGACAAAAGCCTGACACTTTAATAACAAGTCAAAACTCATGCCATGCAATGTTTGCCTGACACTAGTGCACACATGCACTTCAATTTCAAATTTTCCTTTAAGGGTTCCAAGTTAGCACCTATGATTCCAATCCATGCACAAGATATGCACCCTTCCTTCAATCAGGGTCTTTAATTAAATGTTAACTGAATTGAATTGATCTCAATCTTCAACTGAATGCATGCCCACTAAGTTAGGGGGCTAACTGAAAGTTATAGTGCTTCACCTTTAGTTCTGTCCATGCAAAACACTTATTTACTATTATTAGCGTTGCATGGATATTCTTAGTTAATCGAAAGTTGATCACTTAGTTAACAAACTAACTTAAGTGTCATCGATGCTTCACCCTTAGTGTCATCCATGCAAAACATTTGCATGGACCACTGTAAGTTTCTTTTAATTAACTGAAACACATAAGATTTAACTAAGGAAATGATTGATATTTAATTGAATATTTACAACTGCGACATACTTAGCTATATTTAGGCAATTTGGATTCTCTCTATCTATGATTATGTCTTTATCATTTATCATTTACTACATCGTACACATGCGTACTTATTTATCTATATTATCATATTATACTCAGAAGAATTGTCACCATACTGATGATCATATATATTACCCTGGATCATATAGTCATATGCTAAAGTAATTCACTATAGAGGTGATTAGTCTCTAGAGGAGACTTAATAGATTTATCCATCTCGAATGACCATGGTAAGTAATATATGACATAGTATCACCACTTTACCATGTAAAACATGCCACCTCAACAAATGGAGCTCCACCTGAATGACTATCCATTTTCTTGATGACTTCATTAGGATGATGACTTGATACAACACACGTCTCCAGTCTTGATACAACACAAGGCCTCAATATTGATACAACAAAAGACCTCAATCTTGATACAATACAAGATCATCTCCAGTTAAGGATTCATCTCATAGGGTATTGTCTATGAAATCCATTGACTTAATACAACACAAGTCTAGACTTCATACAACACAAGTCTGCAGTCTTGATACAACACGAGACTCCAGTAATAACATCCCACCTCAACGCATGAGGATATAGATAGGACTTTGTAATAAAACTAAATAGTTTAGTAGTTGTTATTTATTAATTAACAACTTGATAGGTCACATTGTTTAATGGTGACCCTTGATTTGTATAAAGCTGCATTGTACTCCTTGTAAAAATCATCAATCTAATAAATAAATATATATTTTTGGAAAATACATTCCAAGTTGGTATCAGAGCCTTCGAACCTGGGGTTTCCTGTGTTCTCTCACTCCTCCTCTACTCTAATCCACACACTTCTCCATTCTCCATCCACATCTTCTTCATGACCACCTCCAATCCCCCCGCTACACTCCACGCGTTCTATTCCTCCCTCCTCAACGCTCCACACTCCCACAAAATATTTACCTCTCTGCTGCTACCACATTTCCATTGTTGCATCTATCCATCCAATCCCATACGAAACACTCCCAGCTAACTTCTCCATGCTCGTGTGTCCTTCATTGTTGCATTAACCCATGCCACCTTCTCTCTACACCACTGCTTCCTCCTCCATCTTACCTCATTTCGATGCACCCATCCTCTGGCCCTATCACACCACAACATGTTGTATCCCCTCATCGCAGTCTCCACTCCTGCCATTCACTCCACATGATGCTCCCTCCCCATCGCTCTGCTCAATATACTTCGTCCATCGCTCGCCATCCACTACACCACCCACTATCCCACTACACCACCCACCACCCAACCTACGCTCCCCACCCAATTACTCCCTGCCCACTTCTCACCTATGCACTATATTCCAATAGTTTTTTTAAACAATTATAATATTAAAATAATATTATTATTTATTTTAATATTAATACTTTTCAAACCTTTTAAAAAAACTATTAAATTTTTTTATTGCATATAATAATATTATTAGTAATTTTTAATAATTATTATAATTGAAATTAAAAATTTAATAGTTAACCTATCACCAATCCAAAATTAGCAACATGAATACAAGAGATATAGAGAGAAACCCTTCGGAGAACACGGATGCATCCATAAAGTCAGAGAATGATCCAGTTCAAAAGATACTAGGCAAAGTTTGAGCAAAAAAATGAGGACATCGACGACCTAAAGCTTGAAATTCTCTCACTAAGAGACCAAGTTAAAGGAGGCAATAACTCACATACATGCCCAACCCACAATGTTGTTCACAAGGTCAATATCGATTTACTTAGGTTCGATGGCGAGAATAATCGAGATAGGATTCGATGGATCAACAAAATCAAAAAATATTTTGAAATCTACAATATCTATGGCAATGACAACAAATTGAATGTTGCAGCACTATACTTGGATAAAACTGCTTGTGACTGGTTCTTATGGTGGGACTCAGTAATGAAGGGAGGAAGACTAGTTAGAGACTGGGACACCTTTAAGAAAAATTTCTTTAAATAATTTCAAGACATGGAAGAAGTTGAAATCTATATCAAGCTCACTCGTTTACAACAAGAATGAACCATGGATGAATATTTTAGCAATCTATTGGTCCTGGCCACTCATGTCCAAGATATAATTGAAGAACGACTCCTGCAAAATTCCATTGGTGGGATAAAACAAAGTACTCAAAGTGAGATAAAATTATTAGACGTCAAAGTCGCGGAACAAGCCTGTCAAAAAACAAACTTAATTGAAGAAAAGAAAAAATGACAACGTTCATCGGTTTATATACCACCCCACCTAAGAGAAAATGGGAAAAAGGACGACAATCCATGCCGTAAGTGTAATGCCCCTAATTGACGTCCATGACATAAGTGTAAAAATAAGAATCTATTCTTGTGCAAAAAAAGTAATACGGGTGATGATAATGATGAAGAATTAAGCGAAACGCCTTCCTCTGACACAGAGTCAGATAGTGATGAGACTGGAAAAGAGGAGGCTAAAATCACACCAACTCTCTCAATGGCTGCAATGACATGTATATCTCAACCCAAACCCTCAAATTGTTTGGCCATACAAAAAACACTTCGCTCTAGATCAGTCAATGAATACCTTATCAAGTCAAGAAACTTACCAGAAGACGAAGCTACATGGGAGAATGAAGATTCCATTCGCGCCACCCATCCTTACCAATACTTCGTGGACGAAGTATTCCACAGGGATGACTTGTAATAAAGCTAAATAGTTTAGTAGTTGTTATTTATTAATTAACGGCTTGATAGGTCACATCGTTTAATGGTGACCCTTGATTTGTATAAAGCCGCATTGTACTCCTTTTAAAAATCATCAATTCAATAAATAAATATATCTTTTTGGAAAATACATTCCAACTTGATACAAAACAAATCTTGAATTGATACAACACAAGTACAAAGAATGACTCATGATGATGTATAATCAATAATCAAGGAAAAACAACAATCAACAATCAATGTGGTCTAGGAGCATCCTCGACCAAGGGATCTCCCACGTGTGCCAGGAGTAGATAAAGGAAAAACACCCGTCGAGAGAGGAGAGGCCTTGTAGTCTGCGGGATTGCCATAAGCGGGGGGGGGGGGGGGGGTTGTTCCTCTATGGTGGAATTCTAGTATTTGAATGAGAGTGATGGGTGGTGAATGAACACAATATAAACAAATGCAAAAATATGCCAACCACAACAAATGCAAAATGGTGCAAGATGTCAGTGATATGTGAAATATGATCTTAATGCAAAGGTGCCCACATGTAGGTTTTTATATTATGATTTTAATGATCTTGTATACATAAAAGAAAAACAAGTGTAAATTCCCTAAAAGATCTAACGTCTTTCCTCTCAAATGTAACTGGGCCTCCCAAAAGCACAATTGATGGTGATAGTGGAATCCACACAACATTTAACTAGTGGAGGTAACAATGATCCAGTTCTTTTGGTGATGGGTCCAATGTTCCAATCAAGAAGACTTGGAAACACCTCCCAACAATAATAGCTGACTTCAAGAGTCACTTGCATTCTCAAGTGCTCCTTAACGATGCCCTAATTTTGAGTAATATGGTTACCTTGCATAAAGTTTGGACCAATTATTGTGCTTGGGAGGTATAATGCCATCTCCCTAACAACAGGGTGAGTGAATTGTAGGGGAGAGTAGGGAAGATATACCTTATATTTTACCTCCTTGGTATCGATACACTTCTGATCCAGGATCTCTTTGAACAGTTGCTTCAATAACAGGATTTAAAAGCACCCTAAAAGACAACAATACTATGTTTGAAAAATATGCGTAGTAAAAGTAGATTGGTGGGCATTGTTTGGATTCCTAGCCCAATCAATCCTACAAAACTAAAATATTGTTTTGTGACCTCATGTGGAGGATTTTAGTTGGTTAATATTTATAATGGTTGCTTGTTAAGGATTTTTTTTGTGAATTAAATGAGTTTAAGGGAGGTATTTCATAACTCCCTTCCTTTTCAATTCACTAAAATCGTGAAGAGCATACTTGGTTGGAAAGAGTCTTTAGGTCCCTTGATGTGTGCAAGTGGGAAAACACATGTGATTAAAGAAAATAGTATTGTTGCTATTAAGTAGAGTGCTCAAAACAAAATATTGTGAATTGTAACTTGATCTCTAAACAAACTAAAGATGCTTGGAAAAATAAGTGCTAAGTGTGCAATGGAGGTATTGCACCCTTCACTCTCTTTTCTGATCCACATGAATCATGAAGAGCATACTTAGGAAATGGGAGGGTCTTTAGGTCCTTACTTGTGAGCGAAAAGTGGATTCTACACAACTTTAAACTAAAGATGTTAAAGTAAAAGAAAAGAACCATAAAATGTCCCAAATACTAGTGACAACAATGAGGTCCTTGGGGAACCTCAAGGTAGGTTACCTAAGTTGATTTTGAGGGATGAACCATTTACTTTCTAATCTTAGTCTAGGTGGGCTAATTACAATAGGAACAAGTAACCATTGTATGCTAATTAATTCTTCGTTCATTAGTGAGCAACTATTGGGATGAATATTGCTGAGTGAAGAGATAAAAAGCAAATAAAAGATGACTGATGCAGAAATAAAATTTATAGACGCATTGCAGTGCGACATAAGCTTTGATTGGTGCGTTGCAGTGTGGGAAAACTGAGAGAAAAGTGCGATGATTCACAACAGATAGACCGTGCGGGTGGAATTATGTTAAAATGTATTGTCCGCACGTTTGTCAAAGATGTAGATGCGCTATCAATACTCTAGAGACACCGAGAAGCATGCTACTGATAAAAGGGATTAATTGCCCAAATGAAGGCCAAATTATTGAGATGAGAGGGACGGTCCTCTTCACCTACAAGGAATCAGATACCATAAATTAAGCACTCTACAAACAACAACCTAAATAAAGAGAAATTGACAAAAATAAAGTGGAGACACCATTAATATTGTCGTGGGAAATAATGCACAAGAGTGCTTTCCCACTTTGGGATGGGGCTAGGCCTTCTAGGTTGCAGTAAGGCCTCAGTATTTGGAGCCCCTTGGTGGTGGTGGATTGTGACCCAAGTGATCTTGTAAGAGATTGTTAGAGGGAAACAAAATAAAAATGATAACAAAACTAAATAAAAATGACAAAGGGAGTAGAGGATGAAAACTCCAACAATCAACGTGAGCCAAAAAACTTGTATATTTTCCAATGGTCAAGCTAGTACAACAACTTGGAGATGTGAGATCCAAAAGGAGGCAAACAATCTTCTTAAGGAAGGCTTTTCTTTTCCTCAAACTCTATTTACAAAATGGTTAAGGAACCAAATGAGAAGAGCACTTACCCCTTGACAGAAGGAGGCAAGGGAGCATTGAGAATGCTTGAGAAAAGGGAAGATGTGATCTAAGAGGAAGCTCAATCACAATTCCAACAACATAAACTTGCCCAAAATTCTTCTTCCAATAAGCATTCCCATGGATTTCTTTTATAGGCCAAGAGATGGCCAAGAGGTCCAATAAATGACAAGATCATAGTGTGAACTCAATAATCCATGTTTTTGGCTCCAAAGTACTCCAAGGGGGGAATTTAAGGCAACCAAATGTGTGGGTGGTCAAAATTCAAATTCATTTGAGTAAGTGGAGCTTTCATGAGCCTTCAATGTTCCATTGTGGATGAGATCCCACTATTTTTGTTAGACACAGGGATCTCTAACGAATTTTTGTGTTGTAGCGCAGGTGTTGTTCTGGAGAAGCACATGTAAATAGATTTTATCCCTTGTTGTTGTGGGTTTTGAATTTTTTGCGGCCATTTTGGACTAAATGTGATCTTTGGATCTTGTGAATATGTCTTTAGATGGATGCATGTTGTATGTTGATGGCGCTTTATTGTGTGAATCAAAAAATTGTCGCAGGTATGCGATTTTTTTCGTGATAACAATGCACTCCCGTATCAGGATTGACATATGCCACTTGCACCAACATAGTTGCATTGGTTCCTACTGCCTCCGTTTTTTAAGTATTGTCCTTAGGGTCAAAGTTCACCATTGCCACCACTTGCACTTTCACTTCTGCTAGCTTAGGTGAAGGATTTTCCACCTTTGCCATCTCAAGAAGAGGAATGGTCACCTTGGACTCGACCACCATCACCAGGAGCGAAGAGGGAAGGTTGTGAATCTCATATACGTTAGCACAACTAGTTAATTGTGTGTACTAAAACTTGCAAATCGCCCTCCAGGCCCCTGAGGTCGTTCTTGATGTTGAGTAGGTAGTTAGTGATGGCGATGAGGTGACGAGCAAGGGCTGAGTCACTTACTTCCTTGTTCTTCCTATCTTGAGACCGCCCTTTCCGACTGGAAACATGATGGAACTTTGGAACCATAATGCAACTTTCTTCTTTATGAGTGCACAAGAGAATGTCTTGCAAAGTGAGCTCAAACTTCACAGTTGTGTCATTAGAAATGTCCTCCTCAACATGCCAAGGCTTGGTAATTAACCTATTTTTGCCCCTAAGTGGTGCCATAACTCCACCTTCTCACTCCTTGTTAATTGCAACAGTGGTTTGTATGCGACGGGATTGTGTGAGCATTCAAGTGATGGGATGGATTAATCTCCCATTCCTCCTCCCGCTGGCGTTTGAACTCCCCCTAGTTACTTCACAATTAATGCTTTTGTCTCGACGATCAATCACCCCATCCAAGATTCTAAGAACATTACACCAACATAGATCCATCTTAAACCCCTAACTACTAAGCATCGAGAAGAATCCAATGTGGTGTAATTTTTTTTAATCCCTCTCGATGCTTGATAAATGTGGGTTTAAGATGGATCTATGTTGGTTTTAATTTTTTATTTTATGCACCAACACATATTTCTTTCATATCTTTTTATTTGATTTTAATTTTTTATTTTATGAACCCACAGGGATTTTCTAATTACTTTTTATTTGGTTTTATTTTTTATTTTATGTATGAGTCCACATGGATTTTTTTAATTACTTTTTATATGGTTTTAATTTTTTTATTTTATGAGTAGACGTGATTTTTTTATTATTTTTATTTTTTGTAACATAACATTAAGTTACTTTTATGTTCACCTTACATGACAACATCCCAATAATGAATTAAAATACTGGTTAATTTCGATGCAAAAATCAATAACAAGAAACTTTTTATATAGTTAAAATTCATAATTATATTTAGAAATATAGTTAAAATAGTCTTTAAAAATTTAAAAAAAAAATTAATGTTATTTATATATGTTCAATGAGTAAAATTAATTTATGTCATTCAATTTAATGTATTTTATATGTTTTCAAGATATTAATTAATTTAGGGATTCCTAAAAGCTAAAATCTTAATTTGATGGATGAATTATGATCTAGATTTATTTTAGATAATTGGATTGTGATTAGATAATTAAGCTTAGATTTTTTTTTAACAATTTAGAAAAATGAAGTTGATTGCAGGTTTAATTTATATATATATATATATATATATATATATATATAT